>CM035420.1:73547899-73845399 GCA_020310875.1 Ceratopteris richardii
AGGTTCAAAAGGTGAAAGCTTAAAGAGAAAGCTGGAGAAGGAGGCCTGAAGCTATCAAGAAGATCAAAAGGAACTTCATCCGAAGTAAAGGTACATTTATTCCTCATAAAGCTTGAGGAATTTAATACACAAGTGAAGAAAGGATGGGAGATTCTCTTCATATAGAGAAATTGGATAGAGAAAAATATCAAGCCTGGTCAATGAGGATTGTAGCTTATCTCATGAGAAAATACCTGATAGGTTACATCACAGGTGAAGAAGAAAAACCAAAATTTAGAGATCCTAGTATTCCAACTAGGGATGAATTCTCATATTTGAAGACTTGGATGAAGAAGGATGCTCAAGCAAGGAGCATTATCTAAATGGGAGTCAATGACTACTTACTGCCTCATATTAGAGGACTTGAAAGTGCAAGTGATATATGGAATGCCTTGGAGGAGCATTTCCAAAACACTACAAAGTCAAGCAAGGCATCTTTGTGGGCAGAGTTTACCACATTCAAGAAGAAGGCCTCTCAATCCTTTTCTAATTATGTAACAAGCATGAAGGACATTGCAGATGCATTAGGAACAGTTGATGAAGATATTGAGGAGGATAAATTGGTAAGGAAAATCCTCACAAGTTTGAGAGGAGATGAGAAATTGAAGCCATTTATTTTGTCTACTGAATTGTCACTAGATCATTTCACTCCTAATTTAAATTAGTTGCTAGGACACATGCTAACTTTTGAGTAGGATGTCAAAGGTGATGGTGATAAGAGTGCAGGTCAACCAATGTATTCAAAGGATAAGAAGAAGAATAGCAAAGGCAAACACCAATTAAATGAAGAAGAAGGTATAAGTAGCCAAGCCAACTTCCTAAGAGGAAGACGAGGTGGCAAAGGTAGAGGAAGAGGTAGAAGCAATAAAGATGGAGCCAAAGCTTGGTGGATTTGTGGTAAGACAAATCATTTAGCTCATGATTGTTGGCATAATAATCAAAATAATGGAGGATATAGTCAGAAATTTAATTCAAGAGGAAGAGGTGGTAGAAACCAAAGAGGTAATTTCTGAGGTAGAGGTAGTAGAGGTTACTTTGGAAGAAATGCAGGGAGAGGATTCCAAAGTCAATCCTACAACAATACCTACTACAACTATGCTTCATATCAGAAAGAAGATTCAACCTTAATCATGAATGCAACTTGTGAAAGAAAAAGTGAAGACCAAAGAGTCTTCTACATTGACTGAGGGTGTAGCAATCACTTGAGTGCTAATATAGCCTTGATGATTGATTTGGAGAATAAGGTAACTAATCATGTAGTTCAAACAGGTGATAATACAAAGCACAATGTGAAGTCAATTGGTTCAGTGAAGGCAAAGGATGGAAGTACTCTTCTGAGTAAAGTCTTGTATGTTCCTACAATTCCAAATAATTTGATAAGTGTAGGGAAAATTGTTGAAAAAGTTTATGAAGTAAGGCTCAATAATGATGGAGTTTTTGTGGAAGACCCTAGAAATGGGTATAAACAAATTGTTTTAGGGAAGAAAGAAGGAAGACTCTTCACATTGAAGATTCAAGGTAATGTTGGTCATGCCTTGTTCACTTATGGAGGACATAAGATCTTTGAGTTAGATCTTTGGCATAAAAGGCTTGGAAGTGAGGGCTCTCTAAACTAGTACATCATATGAAAAGCACTTTTAGATGATACATGTAATAGCGTAATAGGTATAAAAAGGGAAGTTACTTGTAGGTGCTCTCTGCAAGAAAATGGTGCAGCAGAAGCCATACCACGAACATGAATCTACAAAATATCACCATCTTGCAGTACTTGTATTTGCAGGTGTAACAGGACGTCTTTCAACATCCTGCACAATGTTCCACAATCCTTTTGCAACCAATACATGTCGCATAATGTAAGCAAATAATGGGTAGTTGGTACCATCCAACTTATCCTCAACATCCAACATACAGAATACATCACTGCTTTCATCCATGGTCGATAACTAAAATACCTTGATGTAGAAAATTGATTATATCTCAAAAAGTTGAACAAAATTTCCTAGATGAATTCTTCTAAACCTGTAGCAGACTTTGAGATGTTAATACTGGCAAACCAAAACCGGTATATAGCTTTGGCACAAAAAGATGAAATAGCCTACACAAGCACTACAATAGTGCATTCGGAGGCCAAAACAAGCTCAGATCGTGATTTGGGCACCATAAAGCGAAGCTATTTTGATCTCTGAAACACCCTGAGTATGCTCAGCAAAGTTTATGCGATTCTGAGAATGCAACCAGAGAGGTGATGACGATGCCCGAGATGAAGCGGAAACCTAATTTGGTACCAATTGTTGGAGTTAGACATGTGTGGAAGCACACGAAGATCACAAAGAAGAAGAAGAAGCTTGGATCACAACACACAAGATTGAGTGTATTACTAGAGAATGTACAAATATAAGTAGTCCATTAGGGCAATAAGCGTATATACAAGCAGGGGGAAAAAACCTCCTAAAGAGCGAAAAAAGTGCCCCGATGGTCCTAGTGTGTTCACACACATCACTATCTAAATATATCAACAAGTGGAATCTGACAAAAAGTTTTGACATAATATGCTTCGTACTCATGTAGAGTAGACAAAAAATCATTATATACTTTCTCTAGTGAGAAAATAGGAGTCTTTCTTAACTTATCTTGATTCTGTAACTCGTTCAGGCTAACACTCATCACTAGTAGTGATTGCAAGTCATCTTTAGATCCAATTCTAGCATATGCAAACCAATCGTCAATGAATTTGGTCTCCATTATGGTCTCACATGAACTAACATAATCTCATAGGAACAATTGTCATGGATGAAGAAGCGAAATACATGAGTAAATACACCTATCATCATAGGGATAGTTGCACAAGCTCCTAGTAAAGAACCACAACCGTTATTGATTGTTCACATTCTTCATCGGTCGTTCTTGTCAATTGGCCACTTGAAACTATCATAAAGATTTGTAGAAACCACATCAATATTTGACCCTAAGTCAACAAGTGCCAGAGATGCATATGAATTCTTCTCATCTCCTAAATTGATTTTCATCTCAAGTGTTCCCCTAGCCTAGAAACTCTTGTTGTAATGGCTTTCAAATTCGTTACTCTCTTCTTGTTAACATTATAAGCTTCATCTTCATTTTCATCTTCAAACTCATAAAAAGTTAGAGATTCATTCATAGCTAGAGTCATGTGTGCAATGTCTTGTATCTCAATTTCTTGAGAAAATGGAAATCTCTTCCTGTTGATTAACCTGATTAAATTATCCTTGATCTCGGGTTTACAAATTGAAAAGGTTTGTTCTAGGAACATTGTAACTCGGCTTTTAAACAGGATTCCATTTAAGATCTCTTTAGAATCAATATTTTGTTCAATATCAAGGATTAAAATCAACTAAGGAGTTTTCTTTGGTTTCTTTGTTTCTTTATCCTCCATTTGATTCTCATTTGTCTTGCCAAGTTTCATATCAAGTGTTTTTTTCATCAGGTTGTTTTTATTAACTTTGATAACTTGATATATGTTTTTTCATATCATCATTTCTCTTTTTCTTTTTTGATTGGTTTTGGACCCTTCTCCTTGTTCAAAGTGAAAGTTCTTAACTCCTGAATGGATATTTTTTCACATAATTAAAACAATAGCTTTCTGATGTATGTCAAATCCACCTCAAGCATACTATAAGCTTAATGTTCCAACAACTCCCTCTCAAGCTAAAGTATGCTTGAGTCTTCATTCTCTAATAGCTTGAATACCTACCATTGATTTAAATATGCAAAGCTTTATTCCATCAGGTGTCTTCATCATCATATGTGCTACTCGCTTTTTAGTTGGAAAAAAATGTCAATTTCCTTTGTCATGAGTGTCTCCCTGATGAAGTGGTAATGAACCTCTATGTGTTTGGTTCTTGCATGGAAAATAGGGCTTGCTGCTAGATTCATGGAACTTACATTATCTCCAAATATGTTAGGTTTGGAACTCACAAGTCTCACATCTAAAAGTAATGATAGAATATACCTTCATTGATTGTATCCTTGAGATACTTAAGTTTTCTCTTAGCTACATCCATTTGTGATCTTCTTGGTGAGTGCATTAATTGGCTTAGCACTCCTACACTATATGAGATATCTTCCCTTCTATGAGTAGCATATATGAAGCTACCTACCAAGATTTGATACTCTTTAATGTCTTCACTTTTCTCACCTTCATAAACACTAAGTTTATGATTCATCTCCAAAGGTTTACCTACAAGTTTAGTGTTCTCCATTTTGAAATTAAGATGTAGATCGTGAATGTATCTCCTCATAGTCAAATACATTCTTTCATCTGTGTATATGAATTGCATTCATAAGAAGAAAGTGAACTCACCTAAATCATTGATTTGGAACTCTTCTTGTATGTATGCCTTGATCCTTTGAATGCCATTCCGATCATCGCCTATCAAAATTATGTCATCTACATATATACATAGGTATACAACCTGATCGTGATCCCGTTTGATGAATAGAGAAGGATATGAGTTGCTAGGTTTGAACCCTTGATCTTGAAGGTATGTAACCAAACTGTAATTCGTTCTAGGAGTTTGTTTCAATCCATAAAATGCCTTCGTAAGTATGCAAAGATATGATGCATGATTAGGGGTTTTAAAACCTAGAGGTTATGGCATGTATACCTCTTCACTTATCCAATCATTTAGAAATGTATTTTTTACATGAAGTTGGAGAAGTCTCCGAATTGAAACATGTTGTTATCCCTCATATTCACTCTTACAAGATAGAAAAAAATCATTGGGATACACTTACAATATTATACCAAGCAAGAAATGAGGCTCATGTTTCTTACCTCCAAAAGAAATTTGACAGTGAGTATATGAATGAATGAGATTCTATGCACAAGTTTTTGCCAAAGATCAAAGATTTGAAGAAGGAGTTGATTTTTGCTAATGAAATCTTGCCAAATATTGCACTTATGCAAACTATTCTAAGTGCCCTTCTAAACTCATACAGAGTTTTGCTTTTACTCTTTGGTTGACGAGGAAAGGAAATCCAAATGCCTTTACATTTGAGGAGTTCGTGTTTGTTTTGTTGCAAAAAGATTAGTCTAGATAAAAAGAGTCAATTATGCAATTTGCAAGTCAAGCTTTCTTAGCTAGTCAGAAGGGCATAGGTAAATGGACCTCATTTATGAGTACGCAAAAATCTTCTAATGCTACACACTCAAAGAAGGAAGACAAACATAACAAGAAAATAGAAAAGCATAAATATTTTTGCAAGTAATCTAAGGAAAATGATCATTTCATAAAGAGTTTTCCTAACCTTGCTACAAAGGAGCCAAAGAAGAAAGAGGTTGGAATGGTTGTTGCAGATGCCTCCACACATAAATTAGTCTGCTATTCTTATTCAAAATGAGGAATGGGCATACAACTATTTGCAACTATGATTCATCTTCACATAAACAGTGTATGTTTTCAATAGGCTTGGATGTTTGCTACTTTGAGAGTGGTGCAACCAAACATATTACCTCTTGGTGAAGTTTACTCACTTCACTTTAGTCTGCCTTTCGAAAAAATATTATCACATGTGCTAAAAACTCTTATCCTATAATGAAAGTTGGAAAAATCATTTTGACTAATGTTGATGGCAGTTCTTTTGGATTCTCGATGCCTTATATGTACCAAGGATCAAGAGAAACCTATTTTCAGTTTCACATTTAGCCAAGATTGGCTTGGTTATCAAAAGTATTGATGAGAGATGTATGAGTCCATGATCTCTCATGTAGTGATGTTATTATTGCTTCTTGCATTTTATGTCATGGGCTATATAAGCTCATAAACTATGAAAAAACTATCAATAGTTATGTTGATCGGATTCCATCAATGCACATACGTAGAGATATGATAGAAACAAAATGTCACAAAAGCTTAAACAGAATAGACATAAACAAGAGACTGGACACATGATTGGGTACATTCTCCCCCCACATACTTTGATAGACGAGTCTATCAGAGCATGTGTATTTATAGGTATTTCTCATTACAACCTGAATAGAAGATACATGAGAGCAATGCTTTGAAAAGCATTCTTTTTACAAAAATCTTCTTTATTTACAAAATCATGATTTCTTATTTTTACAAAAACATTGCTTTCTAAAACAATCTATCACCAACCATAATGCCCACATAGGTGTCCAAAATAATTTTTGCTATAGAGAATATTAGACCAACCTCTTCAAATTGCTATAAAATTTCTTCATAATAGAGATTTGGTAACTCAAAAATTTTGTACAGCTTGAAGAAACTTTAGTTTCATCATTTAGTCTTTCCTCTCATCCTTGTACCTAGATTTCATTGATAAAACTTATCCTCACATTGGTAATAAATTCATGTAAGGCTATGTTTATCACATTCATCATATGAGCAATGGGATTTATGGCTCCCAATGGCAAAGTACATGTACGGACTATGCCAAGTGGAGTCTTGATGTTTGTAATATCTCAGCTCTCAATAACAAGTTGGAACTGGTCTTACATTGAGTACAGATCACTCATTGAGTAAATTGATTTCACAACAAATGTCTCAACAAATTCATCTAGTATGGGACCTATCTCCACATTTCGTATGTTCACTCTATTAATAGGCACATCATACTGTTGATATATTTAGGTAGTGATGTGTGTGAACACACTAGGACTGCCGGGGCATTTTTTTCCCTCTTTAGGAGGTTTTTTTCCCTCGGCTTGTATATACGCCTATTGCCCTAATGGGCTACTTATCTTTGTACATTCTCTAGTAATACATTCAGTATTTTGTGTTGTGCTCCAAGCTTCTTCTTATTCCTTGTGCTGTTCGTGTGCTTCCGCAGACGTCTAACTCCAACAATTGGTATCAGAGTAGGTCATCGCTTCATCTAGGGCACCGTCGACACTCCTCCGTTTGCAGTCTCAGATTCGCATGAAATTTGGTGAGCATACTCAAGGTGTTTCAGAGATCAAAACAACTTTGCTTTGTGGTGCCGAAATCGCGATCTGAGCTTGTTTCAGCCTCCGAACGCACTATCATAGTGCTTGTGCATGCTATTTCGTCCTTTTGTGCCAAAGGTATATACCAGTTTCTATTCGCCAGTTTAAGCGTCTCGAAGTCTGCTATAGTCTAGCAGAACTCTTCTGGGCAGTTCCGTTCAACTTTTTGAGATACAGTCAATTTTCTGCATCAAGGTATTTTAGTCACCAGCCATGGCTGAAAGCAGTGATGTATTTCGTATGTTGGCTGTTGAGGATAAGTTGGATGGTACCAACTACCCATTATGGGCTTATATGATGCGACATGTGTTGGTTGCAAAAGGACTGTGGAACATTGTGTAGGGTGTTGAAAGACGTCCTGTTACACCTACAACTATAGGTACTGCAAATACAGGTGCTGGAGGTGTTGGAGCTGATGAAGATGGTGACGAAGATGATATTGTGCAGATTCCTGTTCGTGCTACTGTTTCTGTTGCACCTACTGCAGAGCAGATTCAGTGGGATGGCAGAGATGCCCAGGCACATGCATTGATAGCTTTGTCTGTCAAACGTGCCATTATTCCTCACATTCGCTCTTGCAGAACAGCAGACGATGCTTGGGATACACTTACCACATTGTACCAAGCTAGGAATGAGGCTCATGTTGCTTACCTCCGAAAACAATCCGAGAGTGAGCACATGAATGAAGGTGATTCTATGGACAGTTTCCTAACAAAGATCAAAGATTTGAAGGAATAGTTGATTTCGGCTGATGAGGTTATACCAGATAGCTCACTTGTGTAGACCGTTCTGAATGGTCTTCCTGACTCATATCAGAATTTTGCTTCTACTCTTCAGTTGATGATGAAGGGAAATCCAAATGCCTTATCATTTGAGGAGTTAGTCTCTGTTCTATTGCAGGAAGATCAGTCCAGGCAGAACAGGTCCATTATGCGAGTTGCAGATCAAGCTTTTCTAGCTAGTCAGAAGGGCAAAGGAAACTGGGGCTCTTCTACTAGTAAGCAAAAATCTGCAAATGCTGCACAATCAAAGAACCAGGATAAAGATGAGAAGAAATCAGAAAAGCAGAAATTGTTTTGCAAGTACTGTAAAGGAAATGATCATATCATAAAGAACTATCCAAAAGTGGCTGCTAAAGAGGCAAAGAAGAAAGAGGCTGGAATGGTTGTTGCAGAGGCCTCTACACCAAAAACAGAGTCTGCAAATCTTGTGCTCGAAGAAGAATGGGCGTTTACTACTGTCTGCACTTTTGACCCATCTTCTCATGATCAATGCATGTCTGCAGTAGACTCAGATGTTTGGTATTTTGACAGTGGGGCAACCAAACATATTACCTCGCAGCGTAGTTTCTTCTCTTCACTCGAGCCTGCCCCTACAAGGAATACTGTTACATGTGCCAACAACTCCTCTTATCCTGTTATGGGAGTTGGTAAGATCATTCTGACTACAACTGATGGTAGTTCTTTCACTTTTTCAGATGCTTTATTTGTGCTAGGGATCAAAAAGAGCCTGTTATCAGTTTCTGCATTAGCCAAGATTGTCTTGGTTGTGAAATTTGTTGATGACAGGTGTACAGTTCATGATCTGTCAAATGGCGATGTGGTTATTGCTTCTGGCATTTTATGTCATGGGCTGTATAAGCTCATAGACTATGAAAGATCCATAAATGATTTGGCATGTGCAGTAAATGATTCTCAGGCTAACTCAGATGCAAAGCTTTGGCATGCATGCTTTGGTCATCTGAATTTTGCTAGTTTGCTACGCCTGCAAAAATCTGAAATGGTGTCCTCTTTGCCCAAACTTGAGGCACCTGGAAAACATGTTTGTGAAGTTTGTATTTTGGGCAAAATGCAGCATTCCTCCTTTCCAAAAGATGGTTCAGTTCGGGCTACGCAGAAATTGTAGCTTGTACATAGTGATGTCTGTGGTCCTATGCAGACACCCTCTTTTGGAAATTACCTTTACTTCGTGACCTTCATTGATGATTTTTCCAGGCATGCATGGGTATATCCACTCAAAGCAAAGTGCGAGGTGTTCATGTGCCTCAAACAGTTTTTGGTTTTGGCTGAAAATCTATCAACATGTAAAATGGGCACCCTCCGTTCTGATCGAGGGGGGGAATATATGTCTTCAGATCTTAATGCATTTCTGGATGAACGTGGGATAAAACACTAGTGTACAGTGCCGTATACACCTCAACAGAATGGAGTTGTTGAACGAAAGAATAGGTCACTCATGGAGATGGCGAGGTGCATGGTCAAGAGTCAGGCTTTACCACCTAGTTTCTGGCTTGAGGCTGTCATGTGTGCAGCATATGTACTGAACAGGTGTCGCACTAAAGCGCTGCAACCTATCACTCCATATGAGGCTTGGCATGACCGCAAGCCATCTGTTGCTCATCTGCATGTTTTTGGTTGTTTGGCATATGCACTACTGCCTGAACAACATCGCAGAAAATTGGATGATAAGGCAGTAAAATGTATTTTTGCTGGGTATAGTTCTGAAAGTAAAGGCTATCGTCTATATCATCCACACACTAAACGCATTCTGGTTAGCCGTGATGTTGTATTTGTGGAAGATTTTGTTCAGCCATTGCTTTCATGTACTAAGGAGACATCTATTAGCTCCAAAGACATGTATGATACTTTGATGCCTCTTTTTACAGGTGGGCAGTCTAGTGCTGGTCCTAATGAGGTAACTTCTTAGCCTTTGCAGGTTTCATATGATGATGCAGATCATTCCATTTTTTATGTAGATTTACATGATGCACTTGTTGATGAGAGAGCTGATATTGAGCAGGAAAAAACAATGCCAAAATGGCTGGTGCAGACTTTGCGTGACAGCAAATTAGATGCATCTTTGTCATATCGTACTCGTTCAGGCTCTCATAGTGCCTCCTTTGCATCAGATTGCCATGCTATGGCTGCATCTAGTCTCAAGCGTAAAACTGATGGTACAGTTGACAGGTATAAGCTAGGCTAGTTGCAAAGGGTTATGCACAGGAAAGAGGCATTGATTTTGATGAGACCTTTGCACCTACATGCCGTATGACTACTGTTCGGAGCATTTGTGCACTTGCAGCCCATCATGGTTGGAATGTACATCAGTTTGTCATTAAACAACATTTCTGAATGGTGACTTGCATGAAGAAGTGTATGTTTTTCAGCCCCGTGGCTTTGTGCAGAAAGGGCATGAAAACCAGGTGTGCAGGTTAAAGAAGGCATTATATGGTTTAAAGCAAGCACCACGTGCTTGGTATGAGAAGATACGTGCCTATCTGGTTGCACATGGTTTTGAGAACAGTCCAACTGAAAGCACCTTATATGTTAAGCGTGCTAATGATGTGCTTCTGATCATTGTTGTCTATGTTGACGACATGCTGCTCACTGGTCCTATTGAGAAGCATATTGCTGATTTCAAGGCTGATTTGCATGCCTCATTTGAGATGTCTGATTTGGGGCATTTGCATCACTATTTGGGCATTCAGTTTATGCAAGTTGATTGTGGAATGGCTTTGTGTCAAACGAAATATATTGACACATTATTGCAGCGTTTTGGCCTTGAAGATTGTAAGCCTATTGCTACTCCTATGGAGACAGGTTTACAATTGAGTCTTCATGATGCTGAAGATGCATTTGATGTTGTTCTCTATCAGCAGGCTGTTGGATGCTTGATTTATTTATGCATTACTCGGTCAAATATTCAGTTTGCTGTCTCACAGATGAGCAAGTTTATGCATTGCCCAAGAGTCACGCATTGGAAGGCGGTCAAGTGCATCTTTCGCTACTTAAGTGGTACTCACCTACTTGGGTTGTTTTATCCCAAGGGGGGATCACTACTGCTAGATTTGCATGCTTTTTCTGACTCAGATTGGGCTGGTTGCTATGACACTCGTGTGTCCACCAGTGGTTTTTGCTTCATGCTTGGTAGCTCATGTATATCTTGGTTGAGCAAGAAGCAGCCTGCCTACTGTGGCCACTTCCAGTTGTGAGGCTTAGTATAGGGCAACTTTCACAGTGACTGTTGAGTGTGTGTGGCTCAGATGCCTTATGCCTGATTTGGGTGTTGGCCAGTCTTCTGCCACCACCATCTTCACTGAAAGTCAGAGCGCATTGGCAGTTGCGAGGAACCCTGTGTTCCATGCTCGCACTAAGCACATTGAGGTGCATTATCACTTTGTCAGGGAGAGGTTCTCTGCTGGGGAGATCAACTTGGCATATGTGCCTATGCAGGAGAACATAGCAGACCTTTTCACGAAGGCTTTGCCAAGTTTGAAGCTTTCCGCAAAGCTTTGGGCTTACTTCCTTTTGTGGAGTGATTTCCACATAGCTTGGCACTTCCTTATAGATGAGTGCCAGCTCCTTGTTCACCGCATCACTCCCAGGGATTTGTTGATATATTTAGGTAGTGATGTGTGTGAACACACTAGGATCGCTGGGATATTTTTCTCCCTCTTTAGGAGGTTTTTTTCCCTCGGCTTGTATATACGCCTATTGCCCTAATGGGCTACTTATCTTTGTACATTCTCTAGTAATACATTCAGTATTGTGTGTTGTGCTCCAAGCTTCTTCTTCTTCCTTGTGTTGTTCGCGTGCTTCCGCAGACGTCTAACTCCAACACATACTATATGAATATCTTAACAACCCATTTTTTGTTCATATCATGAACAATCTATTTATGGAATTGAAGAAGATTCTAGTATTTGCATGTTCATCTTCTCCTTTGGCAATATCATTACCTCAAGTAAATGAGTCTTTGGGATCGATATGGGCCAAAGATTCCATTGAACATGTGGCACCATAAATATAATCATGAGAGGAAATGCTATAGGATCAACATAGCATATCTTATGTGGAAAGGTGAAAAATGCTTTCCAATGTCTAATAACCATTTCTTTAACTTTCTCCTTCTCAATAGCTATAAGAAATATTTCATCAATTCCAAAATTGATGTACTTTACCAAAGTGGGTGCTCACAAACTTAATGAAGTTCCTAGGAGCACCTATGTCCTAAAGTGACTATAGGATGAAATACTAATCAACCCTGTCATAGGCTTTGTCCAAACGCACTATCGCAGTGCTTGTGTAGGCTATTTCATCTTTTTGTGCCAAAGGTATATACCAGTTTCGGTTTGCTAGTATAAGCGTCTCAAAGTCTGCTACAGGTTTTGTAGAATTCGTCTTGGTAGTCCTGCTCAACTTTCTAAGGTACAGTCAATTTTCTACATCAAGGTATTTTAGTCACCAACCATGGCTGAAAGTAGTGATGTATTCCATATGTTGGTTGTTGAGGATAAGTTGGATGGTACCAACTACCTGTTATGGGCTTATATGATGCAACATATATTGGTTGCAAAAGGATTATGGAACATTATGTAGGGTATTGAAAGACGTCATGTTACACCTCCGAATACAACTACAAATACAGGTGTTGGAGCTGATGGAGATGGTGACGAAGATGATGATATTCTGCACGTTCATGTTTGCGCTATGATTTCTGTTGCACCTATTATAGAGCAAATTCATTGGGATGGCAGAGATGACCTAGCACATGCATTGATAACTTTGTCTATCAAACATGCCATTATTCCTTCCATTCACTCTTGTAGAACAGCTAAGGATGCTTGGGATACACTTACCACTCTGTACCAAGCTAGGAATGAGGCTTGTGTTGCTTACCTCCAAAAACAGTTGGAGAGTGAGCACAAGAATGAAGGTGACTCTATGGATACTTTTCTGACAAAGATCCAGGATTTGAAGGAACATTTGATTTCCATCGATGAAGTCCTTCCTGATAGGTCACTTGTGTAGACCATTCTAAATGGTCTAACTCATTGAGTGTCAGTAGACAGGCTGTGGGTTTACAATGTGGGTCCATGTCAGGGGAAAGGTCATATTAAAGACCTATATCCCTGCCCACAAAGGAGCTTTTATACCCTGTGCCTTAATTATTGTAGGCCTGGGAACATGAGAGTCACAATACATATTTAACATTTGAATTTCATGTTTTTGAAGCCAAAAATGATTTTCTAAAATCAAATGGCTTGAAAGGATGCCATCCTAAGATCATTTCAGTCAAGCTTGGCTTCCTTGGGTAGATGTTAACTGATGACTTAAATCCAACAAATCAAAAATCTCAGCCTTCTCTCTCGCCCTCTCTCTCTCTCTCGTTCTCTTCTTGCTCTCGCATGTTAATCCCGACACAAATGTGTCGAGATAAATCGAACTTTTTTTTAATGTGTGTGTATGTGTCTATGTGTGTATGTGTATGCATGTATGTATGCATATGTGTGTATGCATGTGTATATGTGTGTATGCATCATTATGTGTGTATGTGTCTATGTGTGTATGTTTGTGTGTGTGTATATGTGTGTGTATGTGCATGTGTTGTAATAAAAATGCATGATTTCTTCAAGTTTAAAATAGTATTTTATGAACTAAAGAAAAAAAAGGGCTAGAAAACATTTTGATGATGGTATGTAACTCTATCATGGTCTTAACTGGTAACATTCCAAGTGTAAAACAGTGAAGATGTCTCTAAATCTGCAGTGCGATCCTTGCTGGATCAATTTTCCTCTTTATTATGTTCGAAGAAATGTCAAGAATGGATTTGTGATCTATGCCTTTCGAAGATATACTGGAGCATCTTAGAAGGGTCTACTAGAAAATGAGAAGGGAAAACAAATCATGATGATCGAACTTCCCATAGTTTTATTTGTTTGTCTTACCTCAAAAACCAATTATGTTTTAACAACATTACATTAAAATCAAAACTATAAGAAGAGATAATAATTGTCAAATATTACCTTTAGCAATTCATTGGGATTACTCTTTGTTGGTGCAGACTGGCAAAATGCATAACTATAAGCTGGTTCAATCAATGATGTCACGGCTAGTACACCAACAGGCTCTGAACCAAGGCCAGGACTATGGATCCTTTGATTTCTAGTCTGCATCTTCGATGTCCTCCAAAACTTCATAATCGAATTGTATTACATGATTGTTTGTTCATGTTCGAACAGAACCATCATATACTAAATACACTACCCTTAACCCATACATACATTTTTGAAAAAGTTCTCCAGGCCCCTCAGCTCCATACCCTTTTCTAGTTTTTCGAGAAGAGAATAAATGATCAAGGAATTCTTTGGAGGTTAAACCATCTAAAAAGCAAGAATGAATTATTGCCAAACCATCATGAAAGTTAGAAAAGAACAACTCCTCTCCGTTTATAGACTGTAAACCTAAGCTTGCACAGTGTTGTATCAAGTTTGACAATGATCCTTCGCTTTAAGCCCTTATCATTGCCATCATGGAATTGGATGGACAGCTATGCCTCTCAACAACGGTTGGTATTTCCCCAAGAACACGTTGAAATTCACAAATTGCTGATCTTCTAGCACTGATTTCTTCAACTAAGCTAAGAAAATTTTCTTGGTAACCATAGTCAAGGATATCACTATGACATGGATTGATAAAAGTTCTTAGAATGAGTTCCTCTTTTCCTGGCAGGACTAATCGGATTTGCCTTTCCAAAGTGAGAAATCTCTGAGAAGACAATCTACCATCATCTACAGCAATGTGAACTTCTTCAAGAAGTTTTTTATATGTTCTGATTTCATCTGTTAAGTACATTTCTTTGAAGCCAACGCAGAACCCTATTTGGAAAAGCCATTCATGCAGAATATTTTGAAGGCATGTTAGGAACTGAAGAGTAGTTTCAGTCCCTTTTGATAGCAAAGACTTGGGACAATTCATGTATGGCAATCTGTTAACCATTTATTTCCAACAGCACATTGCATTATCTCGCTATCATGCACAACTATAGTGCCTAAATATGTGTACTCTACACCAAGGGGAAAGGTCATATTTAAGACCTGTATCCCTGTTCACAAAGGAGCTTTTATACCTGATGCCTTAATTATTATAGGCCTGGGAGCAAGAGAGTCACAATATGTATTTAACATTTGAATTTCATGTTTTACCAGCCAAAAATGATTTTCTAAAATCAAATGGCTTGAAAGGATGCCATCTTGAGATAATTTCAGTAAAGCTTGGCCTCCTTGGGTAGATATTAACTGATGACATAAATCCAACAATTCAGAAATCTCAGCCTTCTCTCTCTCTGGCTCTCTCTCTCTCTCTCTATCTCTCTCTCTCTATCTCTCTCTCTCTATCTCTCTCTTTCTCTTCTTGCTCTTGCGTGTTAATCCCGGCTGTGTGTATGCATCATTATGTGTGTATGTTTGTGTGTGTGTGTATATGTGTGTGTATGTGTATGCGTTGCAATAAAAAAACATGATTTCTTCAAGTTTAAAATAGTAATTTATGAACTAAAGAAAAAAAGGGGCTAAAAAACATTTTGATGATGGTATGTAACTCTATCATGGTCTTAACTGGTAACATTCCAAGTGTGAAATAGTGAAGATGTCTCTAAATCTGCAGTGCTACCCTTGCTAGATCAGTTTTCCTCTTTATTGTGTTTGAAGAAATGGCAAGAATGTATTTGTGCTCTATGACTTTCAAAGATGTGCCGGAGCATCTTAGAAGGGTCTCCTAGAAAATGAGAAGGGAAAACAAATCATGATGATCGAACTTCCCAGAGTTTTTTTTGTTTTGTCTTATCTCAAAAATCAATTATGTTTTAACAACATTACATTAAAATCAAAACTATAAGAAGAGATCATAATTGCCAAAGATTACCTTTAGGAATTCAATGCGATTACTCTTTGTTGGTGTAGACTCATGAACTGCATAACTATAAGCTAGTTCAATCAATGATGTCACACCCAGTACACCAACAGGCTCTGAACCAAGGCCAGGACTCTACGGATCCTTTGATTTCCAGTCTGCCTCTTCGATGTTCTCCAAAACTTCATAATTGAATTGTATTACATGATTGTCTGTTCGTGTCCGAATAGAACCATCATATGCTAAATACACTACCCTTAACCCATACATACATTTTCGAAAAAGTTCTCCAAGCCCCTCAGCTCCATACCCTTTTCCAGGTTTTCGGGAAGACACTAAATGATAAAGGAATTCTTTGGAGGTTAAGCATCTAAAAAGCAAGAATGAATTATTGCCAAACCATCATTAAAGTAAGAAAAGAACAACTCCTCTCCGTTTACAAATTGTAAATCTAAGCATGCACACTATTGTATCAAGTTTGACAATGATCCTTCGCTTCCAGCCCTTATCATTGCCATCACGGAATTGGATGGATAACTATGCATCTCAACAACGGTTGGTATTTCCCCAAGAACATGTTGAAATTCATAAATTGCTGATCTTCTAGCACTGATTTCTTGAACTAAACTAAGAAAATTTTCTTGGTAACCATAGTCAAGGATATCACTATGATATGGATTGATAAAAGTTCTTCGAATGAGTTCTTCTTTTTCTGATAGGACTAATCGGATGTGCCTTTCCAAAGTAAGAACTCTCTCAGAAGACAATCTACCATCATCTATAGCAATATGAACTTCTTCAAGAAGTTTTTTATATGTTCTGATTTCATCTGTTAAGTACATGTCTTTCAAGCCAACACTAAACCCTGTTTGGAAAATCCATTCATGCAGAACATTTTGAAGGCATGTTAGGAACTGGAGAGCAGTTTAAGTCCCTTTTTTATAGCAAGGACTTGGGACAACTCGCGTATGGTAATCTATTAACCATTTATTGCCAATAGGACACTGCATTATCTCGTTGTCATGCACAACTACACTGGCTAAATATGTGTACTCTACACCAGGGGGAAAGGTCATATTTAAGACCTGTATCCCTGTCCACAAAGGAGCTTTTATACCTGGTGCCTTAATTATTATAGGCCTTGGAGCAAGAGAGTCACAATACATATTTAACATTTGAATTTCATGTTTTAGTAGCCAAAAATGATTTTCTAAAATCAAATGGCTTGAAAGGATGCCATCTTGAGATAATTTCAATAAAGCTTCACCTCCTTGGGTAGATATTAACTGATGACTTAAATCCAACAATTCAAAAATCTCAGCCTTCTCTCTCTCTCTCTCTCTCTTCTTGTGCTTGCTTGTTAATCACAACACAAATGTACCAAGAGAAATTGAACTTTTTTTTAATCTATGTGTATGTGTCTATGTGTGTGTATGTGTCTATGTGTGTATGTGTATGCATGTATGTATGCATATGTGTGCGTATGCATGTGTATATGTATGTATGCATCATTATGTGTGTATGTTTGTGTGTGTATATGTGTGTGTGTATGTATATGTTTTGCAATAAAAATGCATGATTGCTTCAAGTATAAAATAGTATTTTATGAACTAAAGAAAAAAAGGGGCTAACAAACATTTTGATGATGGCACGTAACTCTATCATGGTCTTAACTAGTAACATTCCAAGTGTGAAAGAGTGAAGATGTCTTTGAATTTGCAGTGCTACCCTTGCTGGATCAGTTTTCTCTTTATTGTGTTCGAAGAAATGGAAAGAATGGATTTGTGATCTATGCCTTTCAAAGATGTGTTGGAGCATCTTAGAAGGGTGCCCTAGAAAATGAGAAGGGAAAACAAATCATGATGATCGAACTTCCCAGAGTTTTCTTTCTTTTATCTTACCTCAAAAACCAATTATGTATTAACAACATTACATTAAAATTAAAACTATAAGAAGAGATCATAATTATCAAAGATTACCTTTAGCAATTCAATGGGATTACTCTTTGTTGGTGCAGACTCGCGAAATGCATAACTATAAGCTAGTTCAATCAATGATGTCCTGGCCAGTACACCAATAGGCTCTGAACCAAGGCCAAGACTTTGCAGATCCTTTGATTTCCAGTATGCCTCTTCAATGTTCTCCAAAACTTCATAATTGAATTGTATTACATGATTGTCTATTCGTGTCGGAACAGAACCATCATATGCTAAATACACTTCCCTTAACCCATACATACATTTTTGGAAAATTTCTCCAAGCCCCTTAGCTCCATACCCTTTTCGAGGTTTTTGGGAAGACACTAAATGATAAAGGAATTCTTTGGAGGTTAAACCATCTAAAAACCAAGAATAAATTATTGGCAAACCATCATGAAAGTCAGAAAAGAACAACTCCTCTCCGTTTACAGACTGTAAACCTAAGCATGCACAGTGTTGTATCAAGTTTGACAATGATCCTTTGCTTTCAGCCCTTATCATTGCCATCATGGAATTGGATGGACAAATATGCCTCTCAACAAGGGTTGGTATTTCCCCAAGAACACATTGAAATTCACAAATTGGTGATCTTCTAGCATTGATTTCTTCAACTAAGCTAAGAAAATTTTCTTGGTAACCATAGTCAAGGATATCACTATGACATGGATTGATAAAAGTTCTTGGAATGAGTTCCTCTTTTCTTGACAGGACTAATCGGATCTGCCTTTCCAAACTGAGGACTCTCTGAAAGACAATCTACCATCATCTACAACAATATTAACTTCTTCAAGAAGTTTTTTATATGTTCTGATTTCATCTGTTAAGTACATGTCTTTCAAGCCAACATTGAATCCTGTTTGGAAAAGCCATTCATGGAGAACATTTTGAAGGCATGTTAGGAACTGAAGAGCAATTTCAGTCCCTTTTTGATAGCAAAGACTTGGGACAATTCCCATATGGAAATCAGTTAACCATTTATTGCCAACAGGACACTGCATTATCTCGTTGTCATGCACAACTACATTGCCTAAATATATGTACTGTACACCAGGGGGAAAGGTCATATTTAAGACCTTTATCCCTATGTGAATGCATGTGTATGTGTGTGAATGCATCATTATGTGTGTATGTGTTTATACATCTGTATGTGTGTATGCATCTGTATGTGTGTATGCATGTGTATGTGTGTGAATGCATCATTATGTGTGTATGTGTATATGTGTGTATATGTGTGTCTATGTGTGTGTGTATGTGTGTGTATGTGTGTGTATGTGTGTGCACGTCTATGGTCTATGTGTATGTGCGTGTGTCTATGAGTGTGTATTTGTTTATGTGTGCATATGTATCTATGTGTGTGTATGTGTGTATGTGTGTATGTGTATGCATGTATGTATGCATATGTGTGTGTATGTGTGTGTATGCATTATGTATGCATATATGTGTGTATGCATTATGTATGTGTATGTATGCATGTGCATTATGTATGTGTATGTATGCATGTGCATTATGTATGCATATGTGTGTGTATGCATGTAAGTATGTATGTATGTATGCATATGCATATGCATATGCATTATGTATGCATATGCATATGCATTATGTATGCATATGCATTATGTATGCATATGCATTATGTATGCATATGCATTATGTATGCATATGCATTATGTATGCATATGCATTATGTATGCATATGCATTATGTATGCATATGCATTATGTATGCATATGCATTATGTATGCATATGCATTATGTATGCATATGCATTATGTATGCATATGCATTATGTATGCATATGCATTATGTATGCATATGCATTATGTATGCATATGCATTATGTATGCATATGCATTATGTATGCATATGCATTATGTATGCATATGCATATGCATTATGTATGCATATGCATATGCATCATGTATGCATATGCATATGCATTATGTATGCATATGCATATGCATTATGTATGCATGTATGTGTATGTGTGTGCATGTTTCTCTATGTGTGTGTATGCATATATGTGTGTGTGCATGTGTGTGTATGTGTGTGTACGTGTGTATGTGTGTATGTGTGTGTATGTGTATGTGTATATGTGTGTGCATGTGTATGCATTATGTATGTGTATGTCTACATGTGCATTATGTATGCATATGTGCGTTTATGCATATATGTGTGTGTGCATGTATATGTGTGTGTGTTTGCATGTATATGTGTGTGTATGCATGTATATGTGTGTGTATGCAACATTATGTGTGTATGTGTGGATATGTGTGTGTATGCATGTGTGTATATGTGTATGTGTGTGTGCGTGTGTCTATGTGTGTATATGTGTATGTGTATGCATATGTATGTGTGTGTGTGCACATACCTGTTCTTTTCCTTTACGTGTCTCTCTCTTTCTCGCTCTCTCTCTCTCTTTCTCTCTCTCTTGTTCTCTTGCTCTCATCCAGATCTTGGCACAAATGTGCCGGGAGAAATCAAATTTTTTTTTGAACCTTCCAGAGCGTCGCTTATGCGACACTCTGGAAAGGACGATGCATATGCGACACTATCCAGTTTGCACATGTCACAAATAATGTCGCTAGGTAGGGATGCTATTTGCGACATAGAGGTTTAGCATCGAATAAGTAATGCAGACATCGTTTATGTGATGTATCCCCTAAAAAAAAAATCGAAAACAACACCGTCGCTTATGTGATGCTAGCATCACATAAGCGACGATGCTTGTTTTTTTTTCTGATTCGGGAGTTTTTCTACGGCTCCCTATTTCTTGTAGTGCTTTCGAATTAGTTACCCAAGGCTATCTACCCAAAGGTAAAAATGTGCTAGGAGATCGATGAATTCAAACACACTAGGACCCAATAGGCTTTTGGTTTCACGATTAAATCTTAGGTGCCATTTGAAGAAAGAGACTGGCATTTTCGTAATGGGCTACTCACCCTAAATGATAACCTACATAGTACTATTTGCATGTTTGGTAAAAATTGAACATGTTTCATAAACAACCAACGACTCTCCTGGTTAGTTTTTATCCACCATTTTAACGTGTCTTGAGGCGGATGAGGTTCGTGGGAGAGACCAATCAGGACTCTTCCATGAAGTTGTTCATGCAATCCATTCAAAGATCCTCTATATATGATGAGGGTCCTGTCATGGAAGTTCTTGTTATCGGGATCGAGGTTAATCTTTCAACTTTCATTGTTAATCTTCTACTTGACGTTATCTACCACATTTGAGTAAGGGTTGAGGGTGTTACCTTCTCTATTCAATAGGGGGTTGGAAGACAAATTGACCTTATGTGGTGCATTAGCAAATCAAGGAATCAATGATGAGCCTCGGTTGAGCATTCCTTCTTCGAACTTTTCCGCACTATCAGCATGAGCTCGATTGGGGACCATATCCCGATATGATCCACCATCCTGGTTCTGAAACGCTTGAGAAGCCTACCATTTTGCAGGGCATCCTGAACTGCAAAACGTACCCTCTTAAGGGAGGCAAGATGCAATGAAAGGAGCAAGCAGTGTTTGAAGTCGAGTCTGGCTAATCGCTTCGTGTTAGATAAGCGTTCAATAGAAGGTGTCACGCACAGTGCGGAAGAAGGCAACGGAACTTCTCATATCTCCTCTCCAATGCCTTCATAGCGCGTGTTTATAAACTATGGCATCCTATAGATTATGTATGTGTTTATAAACTCTATACATAAAACTAACGCCCCTATTATTTTTCATGTGCTTATAATCATCTAGCAGCTACTCGCAAGGCTCTCAAAACTGTATAGTTTGTTGATAATCATTGGTAGTTAAAGTGTTAGAGTAATTGCTCTTGAAAATAAAACGTCGATCATAAGCTAGAAGCTTGTTGGGAGTTTTATTTGTAGCGCCATATATTCATAGGGCTTTGAAAGAAGCTATAAGGACAGAGGTTCTCACTATTCATTTCAACAACAAAGGATGATAATGGAATTTACACTCCGAAGTCTTTTCTAACTACCCTATACAAAATCATTTCTTCCACCCTTTCCAAAACGCTAATTCTAACATGAAGTGCACTGCCTCTCCCCAACCAAAAAAAAGAAGGTATCGGAGGGAAAAACATATTAGATGCAATAATAATAATACTAAAGAATATACATGATGCTAATAAAGGAATCATATCTTTAAATTATTCATTAAATAGTTATCGAGTCTCTTCGGTTTTGTGATATATCTAGCCCAAAAGTTTCTGTAATATTCATTATTAGTTATTTATTTGATTATCGATATTACGCATTTTCTAATTTACATCATACATCTAATTGTTCTCCCTAACTTCTTTTGAAGTGCATCTATTCCATATATATATATATATATATATATATATATATATATATATATATATATATATATATATATATATGCTTCTATTTCATTGTAATTATGTGTTTGTCATGATTTACACGTTCAAATCGGTGCATGTTAGTGATCCGCACCACAAATATGAACACATAACGCGCACACACACATACACACATATATCTATTTTGAAGCTTTCGAGAAATTTTCAATTCTGATTGTAATCATTTTGACATTTTTTCTTATCAGCATTTACACTAGTTTTCCTCATCTAGCAGAACCTTCTGATATGCCTTTTATTTTTCTTTGGACGTTTTCGTGTATATTATCGTGGTCATAGTTGTAGATGCTATTTTCTGTTTTATCTCCTTTTTTTTTTAATATTATCTTACTACCTAGTTTTTTTTAGGGTGGAAATTTTGTGAGAACTTGTTTTTTGTAAGAGATCTCTTTTCTAGTGAAGTCATTCATTTTGAACTTTCTGAATTTTATTGTGGGGATAATGCTTATAATGAATAATTCGATCATTTTATCTATGTAGGAAAAATTTTGGGTTGATAAATTTCATATTATCTCTCTATACCTTATTTGCATCATGTTTTTTAGTCAAAAATTGAAGGTGAAGATGAAAGAATTAAGAAAAATTATGTATGAGAGAAATATAGAGCAAGTATAAGAGAATAAAAGTGCCTATGTGAAATTTTTGTGAATCATGTTTTAAGTACCTCGTTTAGAGTTCTACATTTAGTTCATTGTAAGAAAATACCTTGATTTTACTCTCTTTCTAGAAATTTGAAACTTGCAATGCTCAAAAGTGGCATTTTGAGGTGGATTTGGACCTCGGACATCTCCAACACTATTGTGCAGATTGATAAATTGAATAAAAAGATCTCGCACAAGCTTAAGCTAATTCCTCACCATTTTTGGGTTACAGGGCTTTGAAAAGTGCCGTTTTCCAACACTTAAAAAAATGAGGGCTTCTCTATTTCTATTCGAATCCATGATTCTAATCCTCACATGTCACGATCTCTAATTATCGGTATGTCTTTTCGGTGTTTTTCTCCTTTTTTTGATAGGTACACAAAAGAAAGCACACTATGATCACATGGTTTTTTGAGAAAGTTTTGGAGAAAACTCGACTTTTTCTAAATTTGGTAGATTGCACACTTCTTTGGGGAGGGCAGCGATCAAACTCTGATATAGGGAGACCTAGGCATCAACATAGGGGATGCATATGAATCAGAGAATTATGTTGTGATTGAGAGTGAGAGTGAGAGTGTGATTGAGAGTGCGAGTGTGAATGCGATTATGATAGCTCGGGGGTGGTCGGGAGGTAGAGGCTTCGTTAAGAAGCTATTTTCCAAAGCTATTGTAACCATTGATTCACATCTATAATATCAAAATTCTTTCTTTTGTGAGTCATATTTGGTTCTATTATTGCACATCAGATTTTCTCTTACCTTGTGCAATCTCTACGTTTTTCTCTCCTATGTTATTCTTGAGTGATTGAAAGATTGTGATTGGGGATAGATTGTGATTGACGAGATGCTGCATCTTCTGTTATGATTGGAAATTTGAAAATACTCTCAATCTATGAGGCTCTTGGATTATAATATGTTGAATGTGTACATAGTGGGGCAATCTAGAAGCCTTCTCACCTGATGTTTTTTTTTTAAATGGAGGTTCAATTGAAGCCTACTCCCCCGGACTTTAACTTTGAAATTGCAACTATACAAGGAAGGGCATAGTACCCATGGAACCCCCCTTATCCCACAAGAATAGGGGTTTACAAGATTGGTTTAAACGGCAGTCAACACTACCGCAGGGATAGACAAACAGTGACACTCAGCCATAATGCAAGATCTTTCCAGATTACATGTCCCTTACATGTTGCTATCAGGGATTGAACCTTGCCCCGGCTTCAAGAGGCGAGAGGCCCAACCACTAAGCCAGTGAACTGGGACAACATTCTTTTCCTTAATTTATGTTGTATTGCAAAAAATAAATATGCAAGAAAAGAAAAAGAATTAAATTAATAAAGGCACTTCTCAAATCAGAGAGAAAGGCAAGATCCACAATGTCACAGGCAGACAACCGGAAGAAAAGAAAAAAACAAATAGGCACACGGAAGGAGGTCCCCTTCTAGCCGTACATGAGAGGTTGACAACCAGATAGGATTTATTTTTTCCTTTGTTGGGTAGTCACTGTGAGTCACCTACTCTCCTTTAAATTTGAAAGGAGAATGCACATTGCACAGTGCACACATAGAGGGGATTTAGCCTTTCACATTTGGCCTTTTAGGAACCCACATGAGGATATTGATAGAGATGGCTTGCTTTTGAAAGTAAGGCACCAATTTCCTTTTTGTTATGTTTGAGAAATCAGCCCTAGTCAATTCGTAAACTTTTTGTTATTGTTTGAGAATCTTGTGGCATGGACATCCTGCTGTGGCAGATTATCAGAAACCACCTCCTTTGGTCTATTTGGAAAAATAGGAATAATGCTATTTTTAGTAAGAGGTGTAAAGATCACTTTTTCTCCTGTATTTTGGGGTTGAGGAAAATCCTCAACTTCTACCTTACCTCTTGTCAAAGTCCTCAAATGGTCCCTTTGAGCCCCTTTATGATTATGAAGAATAACCGTTACAATGTTTGGAAAGCCAAACTCCTCCTCATGTACTCAAAACCTAGGAGTGACATGATCACTTTTCTTGTTGATTATGTCAATCACTATCTCAAGTGAGGTCTCCCTCTCTCTCTTGAGTTCAGTTCGTCTGCGGTTGTAATCCTTTTCTAGCATCAATTTTATTCTTCCCGTTTTTCTCAAAAAAAAAAAAAAATTCGTAAACTTTGAAGTTTGAACTCATAAACTCCTCTTTCTTTTGTGAAGAACAGAGATAATAAATATTAATACACAAATGTTACATGCTGCCAAGCTCTGACCAATAATACATCAGATACAGACAATTCCCTTGGTTGAGTCAATTCCCTTTTCTTTTTCCTGAGCAAACGAGACAAAGAGATCTGAATAATGATATAAAGTCACAACAGAACCATTAAATGCTCTGTACTCGTGATGATGACGATCGGGGACCACAACCTGGGTTTCAATTTTTTTGTTTTGATTCAGCTACTCTGACTGTGTGGTCTATGTGGTCTACAGGAAGACAAACATCAAATTCCTTCTCCCGCAAACTTTGAATTCACGCGTGGAGTTGATCCCACCAATTTTCTACTTCGATTTGTGAGGAGCGGATAAAAAGTTGCACGAGCTTTAAATGTTTTAGGCTCTGAGATCCATCTTGAACTACGGAGCACATGGGGACGATTCTTTTTTTTGTCTTTTTGACTGCACACGTAATTTGGAATATCTTTTATATGTGCGAATCATGAATCGCTTTCATGCTCTTGCAATGCCAGATGGAATTTATTCCACATGCAGAGGGATAGACTGTATGTATGCACATGCACGTTGCCGAAGGAGAGTGTATCGTCAGTGGTTCTAAGGCCATGGCGGAAATCTTATCCAGTGCCGCAACGGCGCAATGCGCTCCAGGGCTCTTTACACAGCCAATCAATCACTCACTTACTCTTCAGCTCCCCACGCAGCCAATCACACGGTGCCTTACTATGCGTTTCCTTTTTCCATCACTTTTTTTTTTTTTTTTTTTAAGCATAAACAGAAAGTATAATATTGATGCTAGAAAAGAAAAAGGGTTACAACAAGACACTCCCAAGGAACAACAGGGAGAGGAACAAGGCACAGGAACAGAGGCCCCAAACTAAATTACAGACTACATCAAACAACCTTTAATGTACCAATTGAGGAAACTGATCATATTGTCTCTGTCACTAGACTGAGTCTACATCAAACAACCTTTAATGTACCAGTTGAGGAAACTGATCATATTGTCTCTGTCACTAGACTGAGTCTGGAGTAATTTGTTTTTCCAAGAACTAAAAGGGTACTTCTTGATAATATACAAAGGGTCTTTATCTAACAAATTCCCATTGAGGGGTATATTGCTGCACATATGAGCCACCCTCCTGATTCCAACAAGGCAGGAGAAAAGAAAAATTTTTCCCTTCCTGTCAAACAGATTGCTATTTCTACTCTTCCAAACATACCAAAGCATGTGAGCCCTTAGAATCTGCCACAAGGCAATGTCCATCTTTTTGGTTTCTCCAATGAGCAGCTCCCTACAACCAAGGGATTTGATTCCAACAGTCTGACAGTAGATATGAATGATTTTCCAGAAATCCATACTGGCTCTACACTTAATGAATAAATGCTCCAGATCTTCAAGCTTGCCACAGGTTTTACATAGTCCAGCATCAATATTATACTTCCTAGCTCTGCTGCCAGTCCAGACACCTTTGTGGAGGATCAGCCAAAGAAGGCAGGACTGCTTGTTAGACATAGGATATGCCCAGATACTTTGAAACCTGTACCTCCATTGCTGATGGGTCCAGGCCAAGCTCCACTTATTATTCAGACTCCCACAGATGCTTTTGATGTTGATGCAAGATCTTTTGAAGCAAGAGTATATGTCCTGGGCCACCTTAGAGATGGCAATAGGTTTGTCCCAAAGATTTTCTACACACATCCTCATCATCTGCAGCTTCTTATCTTTGATTATCTGTTTACAGGCCAAAGACAAACTGTTAGAGTTCAAAATATGCACATCATCAACCACTTGACCATTCATCACAAGATCCTTCCATTTAGTGTAGCCATGCTTTTTACATTTATGCCATCTTCTAGGAAGGGAACCATCCCTAAAGTTAGAAAACCACCCAACCCATAATGAATCCTGCAAAACAAAGGAGTAATTCTTGCCAAACCAGATGGGCAGCTTGTACCCTTCCTTGATAGACATCCAAGCCCTCCAGAAGTTACAAACCAATTGACTCCCTTTGGGGATAAAGATGGCAGGAGAAGAAACAACATCCCAAAGAGAAAAGTCAGTCCAACTCTTGTTATTACACAAACAAAAGTTATTAGTATTTCTTTTAATAAGGCAGGCCCAAAAGTCAGAAGAAGAGACAACCCTAAGAATCCATTTAGCTGCCATTTGAGTAGCCATCCTAGATGGGCAAAACAGGCCAAGGCCACCCTCAGACTTCTTCATGCAGCAAATCTTCCAGGCAACTTTTGGAATTTTAGAGTTCCCCCATAAGAATCTCCTGGACAGAGCAATAACTTGGGCCAGCTGCTTCTTCGTAGGCTGCCAACAAGCAAGGAAATAAGTCAGACCAGGGAGAATGTTGTGCTTCAAGACAAAAGCTCTCTGAGAGATGTTAGCCTGCATATCCATCCATTTAAATATCTTCATTCTAAATTTGTCCATGACCCAATCCCATCTCTGTTGAAAGGTCACTTCAAAACCCATAGGGATGCCCAGCAGCCTAAAGACCGTGCCTTTTTTGATGATGTCACAACCTGCTGCAAGCACACACTCAGGAACAGTATCATTAGAAGAAAAAAAACTAGTTTTGAGATGATTAACAACTGAACCACTAGCAGTGCAAAAGGTATTAAGACAATTTAAAAAGGAACTAGCAGACAAAGCATCAGCTCTCATCACAAGGTTAGTATCATCAACAAACATCTGCAGACAGAGTTTATCATGAGCTTGAGGAATTTCAATACCTTTTATAATATCTTGATTAATACAATCCTTAACAAGCCAGCCAAGGGCATCACTAGTTATGGCAAAGATCAAGGGGGCTAAGGGACAGCCTTGTCTTATGGATCTACACAGCTTAAAAGGGGAGGACAGATGCCCATTCATGGCAACTTTGGAGTGAGCATTGCCAAACAAAGTACTAGTGTATTTAATAAAATTTCTCCCAGCACCAATATCATGAAGGGATTGGAGAATAAAATCCCACTCAATTCTATCATAGGCCTTATCAAAGTCAATTAAAAAAAAAAAGGTATCAATATTATTATCCTTAGCAAAGTCCATCCCTTCCCAAATAGAGATAATAGCATCAAGAATAAATCTACCTTTAATAAACCCTTTCTGTTCAGGAAGAATAATGGTATCTATCAGAGGACTCCATCTTCTAGCAAGAGAGTAGGCATAAATTTTGTACAGAGAAGTCAGACAGGAGATAGGTTTCCAGTTGTTAAGATCATCCTTAGATCCTCTTTTATGAATCAATTTAATAACTCTAGTATTAATGAAAGTAGAAAGAGACCCTCTACTTATGGCTTCTTGCCAGATCCAAAGAATAATGGGCACCAAGACTTCTTTGAACTCCTGAAAAAACTCATTAGGAATACCATCATGTCCAAGGGACTTACAGGGCTTCTACTTACTAATGGTTTCTCTAACCTCACCGGCAGAGAGGGGAAGATCAAGGAGGGAGACCAAGCCTTGAGGAATCATTTTCTTCCTTTTTAGGGCAATGGCAGCTCTTGCACTCCAGATGGGATCCCCTCTCTTGGGAGGAACAGAGAAAACATTGGTAAAGAAGGACACAACCTCCTGCAAGTTCTCCTTGATACAAGTGGTGGACTCACCATTACTTTTTTTAAGAAGGGGAATGAAATCTTTAACAACCACATTACAAAACTATACATGTGGAGCACGGAAAGGATGTACAAACAGGAGAAGCTCCAAGCATTCCAAAAACGTGGTTGAGTGTCGACCTCGCTCAACTCAAGCCAGTAGTTCAACATATGATCAAAACTGCTATGCATACACAATAGTTAATGCTGACTATGATAAAGCGATGCAGGAAAAGCATGAACTTTGTCAAATAGGTAAGAACCTTTCCGTCCAATTGAGTATTGCACAAGAGCAAATAACACATAAAGGGAACGAAGTTCAAGAGGCCAAGCAACAAAATGTTGATATATTTAGGTAGTGATGTTTGTGAACACTCTAGGACCGCCGGGGCACTTTTTTCCCTCTTTAGGAGGTTTTTTTCCCCCGGCTTGTATATACGCCTATTGCCCTAATGGGCTACTTATCTTTGTACATTCTCTAGTAATACATTCAGTCTTGTGTGTTGTGCTCCAAGCTTCTTCTTCTTCCTTGTGTTGTTCGTGTGCTTCAGCAGACGTCTAACTCCAACAATTGGTATCAGAGCAGATTGTCGCTTCTTCTAGGGCACCGTCAACACTCCTCTGTTTGTAGTCTCAGATTCGCATGAAATTTGGTGAGCATACTTAAGGTGTTTCCGAGATCAAAACAGCTTTGCTTTGTGTGCCAAAATCGCGATCTGAGCTCGTTTCGGCCTCCAAACACACTATCGCAGTGCTTGTGTAGGCTATTTCATCCTTTTGTGCCAAAGGTATATACCAGTTTCTGTTCACCACATGAAGGTATTTTAGTCATCGGCCATGGCTGAAAGCAGTGATGTATTCCGTATGTTGGCTGTTGAGGATAAGTTGGATGGTACCAACTACCCATTATGGGCTTATATGATGCAATATGTATTGGTTGCAAAAGGACTGTGGAACATTGTGCAGGGCGTTGAAAGACGTCCTGTTACACCTGCGCCTACAGGTACTACAAATACAGGTGCTGGAGGTGTTGGAGCTGATGAAGATGGTGTCGAAGATGATATTGTGTAGATTCCTGTTCGTGCTGCTATTTCTGTTGCACCTATTGCAGAGCCGATTCATTGGGATGGCAAAGATGCCCAGACACATGCATTGATAGCTTTGTCTATCAAATGTGCCATTATTCCTCACATACACTCTTGCAGAACAGCTAGGGATGCTTGGGATACACTTACCACATTGTACGAAGCTAGGAATGAGGCTCGTGTTGCTTATCTCCGAAAACAGTTGGAGAGTGAGCACATGAATGAAGGTGATTCTATGGACAATTTCCTAACGAAGATCAAAGATTTGAAGGAATAGTTGATTTCTGCTGATGAGGTTATATTAGATAGCTCACTTGTGCAGACCGTTTTGAATGGTCTTCCTGACTCATATCAAAGTTTTGCTTCTACTCTTCGGTTGATGATGAAAGGCATTCCGAATGCCTTATCATTTGAGGAGTTAGTCTCTGTTCTGTTGCAGGAAGATCAATCCAGGCAAAACAGGTCCATTATGCGAGTTGCAGATCAAGCTTTCTTGGCTAGTCAGAAGGGCAAAGGAAAATGGAGCTCTTCTACTAGTAAGCAGAAATCTACAAATGCTGCACATTCAAAGAACCAAGACAAAGATGAGAAAAAATCAGGAAAGCAGAAATTGTTTTGTAAGTACTATAAAGGCAATGATCATATCATAAAGAACTGTCCAAAACTGACTGCTAAAGAGGCAAAGAAGAAAGAGGCTCGAATGGTTGTTGCAGAGGCCTCTACACCAAAAATAGAGTCTGCAAATCTTGTGCAGGAAGAAGAATGGACGTTTACTACTGTCTGCAGTTTTGACCCATCTTCTCATGATCAGTGCATGTCTGCAGTAGACTCAGATGTTTGGTACTTTGACAGTGGGGCGACCAAACATATTACCTCGCAGCGCAGTTTCTTCTCTTCACTTGAGCTTGCCCCTACAGGGAATACTGTCACATGTGCCAATAAGGGTTGCTTCTTGGATGACCATGAAATAAGATTTGAACCTACAAAGGTAAGATAACCTGAAGTGCTCCTTCTATCTTCCTTGGAGCCAGCCCAATCTGCATCAGAAAATAGCTTCAAACCTAAATCAGATACATAAGGATAATAAAGTCCTTCATTTATGGTTCCTTTGAGATACTTGAGAATCCTTTTGGCAACATCCATATGTGGTTTCCTTGGTGTGTGCATAAATTGGCTTAGCACACTCACACTGTAACATATATCCACTCTTGTCAATGTGGCATAGTTGAGACTACCCACTAAACTTTGATATGATGTGATGTCCTCTATGAGTTCACCTTCATGTGAGCTCAATTTGTGATTGAACTCCATTGGAGTACCTTCAATCTTACAATCTTGCATATGGAATTTTGCCAACATGTCCTTAATGTACTTTCTTTGAGTGAGAAACAAACCATAACCTTTGTAGACAACTTCCAAACCTAGGAAGTAGGTAAGTGAACCCAAATCACTTATCTTGAACTCTTCTCTCATCTGATCTTTGATCTTCTTCATACCATCTGCATCATTTCCTGTCAATATAATATCATCTACATATACACATAAGTAGATGACCTCAGAATTACTCTTTTTGATAAAGAGTGAAGGATCTGCCTTGCTTGGTTGAAAGCCTTTGTCTTGCAAGAATGAAACAAGCCTAAAATTCCAAGCTCTTGGGGCTTGCTTGAGACCATACAATGCTTTGTTAAGTTTACACACATAATCAGGATAAACTTGATTCTCAAAACCAGGTGGTTGTGCCATATATACCTCTTCTGTTATCCAACCATTCAAGAATGCATTCTTTACATCTAGTTGAAGTATCTTCCGATTCTTGGAAGAGGCAATACTAAGCAAAACCCTAATAGTAGGCATCTTTGCCACAGAAGAGAAGGTCTCCTCATAATCAATTCCCTGAGTTTGTGCAAAGCCTTTTGCTACAAGCCTTGCCTTATACCTGTTAATGGAACCATCAGAATTCTTCTTGAGTTTATAGACCCATCTTGAGCCTATTACCTTCATGGATGAAGTCTTGGGCACCAAATCCCAAATTCCTCAAGTGCTTCAATCTCTTCCTTCATTGCATGCTTCCATTCTGTTTTTGCTTTGGCCTCTTCAAATGATAATGGCTCTTCTTGATTTATGTCCTGTGCTATGTAGATAGAATATTTAGTTACTAATGAGGTGTCAAACCCATACCTTTCTGGTTTTTTCTTTTCCCTCATAGATCTTCTTAGGCCATGATGTGATGATTCTGCCTCATGTCCAAGTTCCTGCAATTTTGCTTTACGTTTACACTTCCATGCTTTGATCTTTTCCATCTGAGATTCTTCATCATCCTCTGAGGTGTCTTGTTCTTCAATCTTTGGTTTTTCTGTACCAAGCTTTGGAAAATCTTCTTGAAGATTATATGGTAAATTGACCTTCCTGCATGAATCTTCATACCATGAATTATTCTCATCAAAAACTACATCTCAGCTTACCAAGAATCCTTTGTTGGTAGGGTTGTATAACCTGTAGCCCTTATGATTGTTGTCATATCCAATAAATACACACCTTTCTGCTTTTGGATCCATCTTGCCTCTAACCTGTGAAGGAACATGAGCAAAAGCAATACATCCAAAAATTTTACAATGATCTAAGCTTGGTCTTCTTCCATTCCAAGCCTCATATGGAGTCATCCCATCAAGGGATTTTGAAGGCAGCCTGTTAATCAAGTAAGTGGCTGTAGATAGAGCCTCAGCCCATAAGTAATTAGGTAAATGCTTTTCATTGAACATAGACCTTGCAGCTTCAACAATTGTCCTATTCCTCCTTTCTGCCACTCCATTTTCCTCAAGAGTGTACCATGTAGTCACCTCTCTTTTGATTCCTCTTTCTTGAAGAAAAGAATCAAAATCATGGGAGAAGTATTCTCTCCCTCCATCTGACCTTAACCTTTTTAGTGATTTACCTGTTTGATTCTCCACAAGAGCCAAATATCTTTTGAAACATGAAAAAACTTCATCTTTGTGTTTCATAAAGAATAGGATAGTCCATTTGCTGTAATCATCAATAAAGGAGACATAATACCTTGATCCAAATATTGAAGCTTCCTTGCTAGGTCCCCATACATCTGTATGAACCAACTCCAAGAGATCTCCATGCATATAACCTTTCTTCATGAATGGTAACCTGTGAGACTTTCCAAATTGACATGCACTACACTTATAAATCATATGTTGTTTTGACAAATTAGGAAGTCCAAGTACACTTTGGTCCCTGCAAATTTGCTTTAATGACCTTTCACCAATATGTGCTAACCTTTTGTGCCATTCTTCCAATTCTGTGAGTGTCTGACTACCATAATTAAAGAGAGCAATGTTTCTAGTGTCTTGTAATTCAAATGTGAAAAATGTACCTGTCTTTTCACCTTTTGCAATTCTTCTGAATCCTTGACTTGGATCTTCAACAAATGCTCCTGCTTTTGTGAACCTGACGTGCAACCCTTTCTCTACTATCTGCCCAACACTTATCAAATTCTTTGTAATGGTAGGGACATAGAGTACCTTACTAAGTAGATTGATGTTTCCATCAGGTGCTTTGACATTGCCTATTTTCTCCACAGGATGTTTTGTATCATCTCCTGTTTGTACCTCATGCTTATTCCTTGGATCTTGTAAATCTGATAGGAGTGCCACATTTCCTGCCACATGATTTGAACAACCTGAATCTATGTAAAAAACATGCTCATCAGATTTACCTTGTGGCATAGCCATGTTCATGATCAATAATGAATCCTCTTTGTTTGAGTTTTCTGTGTAGTTATTGTAGTCTCTCCTTCCTTTGTAGCCTCCTTGATAGTTTGAATGATTGTAGTTGTTGTAGCTGCCATGATAATTGTTGAACCTTCCTCTTGAGTAGCCATAACTTCCTCTATTGTATCCTCTACCTCTTTGATTCCTGGAATTCCTAAAGCAAGTTTCAGTTGTATGATTAGTTTATCCACAAATAGAACATGATTTGGAGTCTTGGGATCTCCCCCTGCCTTGTCTAGCTCCTCTTCCTCTACCTCTACCATGTCTTCCTCTACCTGCATAGTTAGCTTGATATGTACCTGCTTCATCATCCACTTTCTTTGCCTTTCCTTTGTTATCTTTGGACTTGCTTTTATCAGTGTATAAAGCTGAAGATTGATTACCTTTAGAGCTTTCTCCATTTTTGATAAGCTTTGCCTCTTGATTAAGTAGTTGTCCAATGAGTGTATTGAAATCAGGTACATGTATGTCCATGTACAAATCCATAGCTGTGGTGAATGCTTCCCACTTTTCATCTGCCTTCAAGCCATTGATGACGTGCCTTACAATTTGCTCTTCATCTATTACCTCTCCAATGCTTCCCAACTGATCCGCTATGTCCTTGAGCTTTGTGACAAAATCAGTCAGAGTTTGTTTGGGAGCCTTCTTGAGAGTTGTGAAATCCAGCCATAGTTGATGCTTCCTAGCTTTAGTACTTGAAGAAAAGAAAGCTTCAAGTGCATCCCACACTTCCTGAGATGTCTTAAAACTTCTAATGTGAGGCAACAAAAAATCTCAGATAGAGTTGAGGAGATAAGACCTTGCAAGTGCATCCTTGGAGCACCATGTGCTCAATCTTTCTTGCTCTTCTTGTGTTGGTTGACTTTTGTTCCTGAAACTTGGCATAACTTCATCCCCAGCCACATAACCATATAAACTTCTACCTTGGAGATAAGCTTCCATTCTTAATGATCAAGCTGAGTAGTTATCTCTGTCTAATTTGTCGATTGATGAAGGAAATCCATCTGCCATGTTGTCCAACCTTGCTCTGATACCACTGTGAAGAGATGGATAGGTATGTGCTTGAAGATGAAGAGGTGTTGCAAAATCCTTGATCTACACCAGCCAAATGAACTCCAAGAGTATATGGTGGGCCCTTTTAGCTTGCCAATGGATGTATTAGACACCCTATGTACCTTGGAAGATCAATCTCAAAAAGATAGATCAAAACAAATAAGTGGAGTTAGCTCAGAGGTGAAAAACTTGCTATTTTGGTTCATACACATGTCCATTGTTTTGCATAATTCTCTGAGCACAGCAGTAATTAGCTTAATTCCTCTTGGGGAAGTCTAGTTAAATTAGAGAGCTAACTTTAAAGAGTAACTTCATAAAAAATAATGAACCACACACTAAGAATGAGTTTTAACAAGTGATGATATCATCCCGATTTTCACGGGCTGCTACAGTTTGAGACCAGTGAGCAGAAAAATGAACATAACTCAAAATGTAAGAATCCAATGATTATGAAACTTTTTATGCGTATACTAGACATTAAGTTGAATCTAACAAGCTTTAAATCTTTGAATGTGGATAAGTAACCACTGAGAAATGGCTTTGACAAGATGAGTAAAGAAGTCGGGTACCTGACAGAGAAGTGAAGATGAACATACCCTATTGACTTCAAATGCACATAAATGAAGTTTGCAACATCTAAATGACATGGAAATTTTGGAGCATATATAAGACGTATAGAGCTAACTTTACCAAGTTAAATTACTGAAAATGATGCACCAAGCTCAGAGAAATCATCTCTGCAATCTGACTAAGAAAACTGAGAGTAATGGCAGTGAGTAGGACACTTCATAAGAACATGGAAATATGAACTCAAATGATCATGAAAATGAAAGCATATTGCTTGTAAAATACAATGGATTTACTGATACATATGTGTGCCTTGGAATCACACCTTGATATGGCATAAAGCTCAGCTCTTGGAGGTCTTCACATAGGTCTCTCTAACCATGACTAAAACTACCATCTATTTATATTTGAGTTTGGGAGGCTAACTTCCCTCAATCACTCTTCAATCAATCAATGATTGATTTGATTCTCTACCTACCACAAATCATGAATTTGTGGCTCCTCTTTCCCTTTTTGATCAAGTGGACTCAACCACATAAGATTCTCTCACTTTTACATTAAGTAAACTCTTCAAAAGTTACAAGAGGTAGTTCACAAGTGAACTTTACATAGTCTTCATTTTGAGGCTTCTTCTAAGACTTTGTGAGACTCAAGCCAATACTTAGGCTTGTCATAGACTTTCTCCAACAAGTTACAAAAGAAATATGAGGCTAGCGAGGCTGAGAAGACACGGATGAATGCACGAAGCAAATCACAAATCAAGATATAAATGGATGAGGGAGAGAAATTAAGGAATAGAAACAAGGAGTTGATGATAGCTCTTCGAAGTAATCAACCTATAGAGGCTTAGGAAGTGCGTGAAAAAGACATAAAGCCAATGGAGGAAAAGATAGCCAGGTATGAAAATCAGCTCAAGGAGGAGCAGAAAATCATTGTCAAATGGGAGAAAAGATACATGGATGATACTGAAGCACTAAGCATGAAGTGGAAGACAACTGAAAATCAGTATATAGCACAATGCAAAGAAGACAGTGATCAACCCAAAGTCATCGAACAAGAGCTCGTCAAAAACAAAGACACAATTATTAAGGCTACTGAAGAAATCCAAAGCAAAGATGACATGATCAAGCAATTACAAGAAAAGCTAGCACGAAAGACAACATAGGGGACACCAGTAGTTCCAAAATCCATAGTGGCTACTGCGGAGATTGAGGTATGTTCTCTCTCTTTCCCCCTACATCATTTGCTGATAAGGGAGGAAATGAAGATCCGATCTGAACGTAATCATCAGGATATTTCAAAACTGAGCTGACATGAGAGGGCACTATTGGTGTCCCAGCTTACTACAAAATTCGAAGATCAAATAATAAAGGTCATGAAGAAAGCTCAAATTGAAAGAAAAAAATTAGAACAGATATTGGAGCCATTTAATGTACCGTATGGACTCTTTAAAGAGAAAACACGGCAATATATAAAGACCACAACAAATAAGGAGCCTGACAACAACCTCTAGTTTAGCAATAATACATTAAACTATAATCAAGAGGAACTTGAAAGAGCTGACCCTATATGGAGGCGAAAACTTTTCGAAAAGAACCCTACATTGCGGGTACAATAACACTTATTTTTTATCTTTCCACTATCCCAAGCCGATTAACTCTTATGTCATTTTATTCACGGCTCATGTTTTTGCCAGGCACATATATGCAGACATTTGAAGAAGCATTTTTTACTGGCTTCTTTGAAATTGATTCGAAAAATTTTGTAAAAATGAATTCAAATCTTAATGCAAGACTGGTGGCTTATGAAACAAGCTTCTTTGTCAATAACTGACAAGCACCAGAGGATGGAGTGAAGTCAAGCGAGTGGAAAGAGTTCATGATATCACCTACCAATTTGCTTAATCAAAGACAGCAAGCTGCCATACAAACGTATCACGTTGCCACAAAAAGCCTGTCGAGGACGACAAAGTTCAAGAGGAGGGACATGTGGAAGGGGAATCAAGCAAGAAGAGAAGAAGAAGAGAATCAAAGAACAAAACTGGTCAGTAAAGAATGAAGATTATAAAGCAAAAGAACCACCCTTTGCCCAAAGCCCTGCAGGGGCACACATCAGGCAACAACGCCAAACACCCAGGTCGTGAGGAATGGAATTAAAGAACAATAACAACCAGGACATTTCGTGTGGACGGAAGAGGGCCAAGAAGTATCCATGAAGAAGTGCAAGGCAATACTTGGTAGATAATAATCATCCCATTGATAGCATGCAATGGCAGTAAATAAACATGCTCAAAGCAATACAACAGGTGAGATGTGTGAAGACAAAGACAAATCAGAAGACCAAAAGGTAGAAAGAGGGAGAGGTTGAAAAGTTGAAGAGGGTGACTAATAATATCACATTCATAGCCACTAATGGCGTGCCTAATAGCCCGACTTAATACAGCAACCCAGATATGTGATATAAGGAATATCAAGGGGTAAACAAAAGCAAAGGACATACCTCGAATAAAATAACAAATTGCCTGAACCTCCTTGTTGCTTCTTCGACCATTGGGTGCGTGTATTCAAAAGTCTTAGATGAGCTACAAACAAGAAGCAAAAGCTTCTCAAGGGACAACAGAGACAAAGAGGGGGAGAGTGCTGTAGAGCAAAGAGGCACAAAAGAGGAGCCCCAAAATCTTTAAATTAATGGGCATATTTTTTCCTTCTTCAAAATCTTAGGAAATTCCCTCAAGGTATGTAAATGCACTAGAGGAGTCCTCTAGATTCAAAAGAGAGGTAACTACAAGGTACACTCCTGAGCAAAATGGAGTGGTAGAAAGGAGGAATAGGACAATTGTTGAAGCTGCAAGGTCCATGTTAAATGAAAAGCATTTACCTAATTATCTATGGGCTAAGCCTGTATCTACAGCCACTTACTTGATTAAGAGGTTGCCTTCAAAATCCTTTGATGGGAAGACTCTATATGAGGCTTGGAATGGAAGAAGACCAAGCTTAGATCATTGTAAAAGTTTTGAATGTATTGCTTTTGCTCATGTTCCTTCACAGGTTAGAGGCAAGGTGGATCCAAAGGCAAAAAGGTGTGTATTTATTGGATATGAGAACAATCAAAAGGGTTACAGGTTATACAACCCTACCAACAAAGAATTCTTGGTAAGCAGAGATGTATTTTTTGATGAAAACAATTCATGGTATGAAGATTCATGCAGGAAGGTCAATTTACCATATGATCTTAAAGAAGATTTTCCAAAGCTTGGTAGAGAACAACCAAAGATTGAAGAAAAAGACACCTTAGAGGATGATGAAGAATCTCAGATGGAAAAGATCAAAGCATGGAAGTCTAACGGTAAAGCAAAATTGCAGGAACTTGGACATGAGGCACAATCATCACATCATGGCCTAACAAGATCTATGAGGGAAAAGAAAAAACCAAAAAGGTATGGGTTTGACACCTCATTAGTAACTAAACATTCTATCTACATAGCATAGGACATAAACCAAGAGAGGCATCATCCTTTGAAGAGGCCAAACCAAAATCAGAATGGAAGCATGCAATGAAGGAAGAGATTGAAGCACTTAAGGAAAACAACACTTGGGATTTGGTGCCCAAGACTTCATCCATGAAGGTAATAGGCTCAAGATGGGTCTATAAACTCAAGAAGAATTCTGATGGTTCCATTAACATGTATAAGGCAAGGCTTGTAGCAAACGGCTTTGCACAAACTCACGGCATTGATTATGAGGAGACTTTCTCTCTAGTGGCAAAGATGGCTACTATTAGGGTTTTGCTTAGTATTGCCTCTTCCAAGAATTGGAAGACACTTCAACTAGATGTAAAGAATGCATGAATGGTTGGATAATAGAAGAGCTATATATGGCACAATCACCTGGTTTTGAGAATCAAGTTTATCCTGATTATGTGTGTAAACTTAAAAAAGCATTGTATGGTCTCAAGCAAGCTCCAAGAGCTTGGAATTTCAGGCTTGTTTCATTCTTGCAAGACAAAGGCTTTCAACCAAGCAAGGCAGATCCTTCACTCTTTATTAAAAAGAGTAATTCTGAGATCATCTACCTATGAGTATATGTAGATGATATTATATTGATAGGAAATGGTGCAGATGGTATGAAGAAGATCAAAGATCAGATAAGAGAAGAGTTCAAGATAAGTGATTTGGGTTCACTTACCTACTTCCTAGGTTTGGAAGCTGTCTACAAAGATCAAGGTTTGTTTCTCACTCAAAGAAAGTATATTAAGGACATGTTGGCAAAATTCAAGATGCTAGATTGTAAGATTGCAGGTTCTCCAATGGAGGTCAATCACAAATTGAGCTCACATGAAGGTGAACTCACAGAGGATATCACATCATATCAAAGTCTAGTGGGTAGTCTTAACTATGCCACATTGACAAGAGTAGATATATGTTACAATGTGAGTGTGCTAAGTCAATTTATGCACACACCAAGGAAACCACACATGGATGCTGCCAAAAGGATTCTGAAGTATCTCAAAGGAACCATAAATGAAGGAATTTATTATCCTTAGGTATCTGATTTAGGTTTGAAGCAATTTTGTGATGCGGATTGGGCTGGCTCCAAGGAAGATAGAAGGAGCACTTTAGGTTATCTTACCTTTGTAGGTTCAAAGCTTATTTCATGGTCATCCAAGAAGCAACCCACAGTTGTTCTCTCTTCTACTAAAGCTGAATATAGAGGTCTTGCCATAGCTACACAAGAAGCTATGTGGATGAAGAGATTATTCAAAGATCTTGGTTTTGAGTTTGGAACTCCAACTATTTATGGTGAAAATATGAGTTCTATTCATTTGGCGGCTAATCCTATTTTTCATGCAAGGACTAAACATATTGAAGTTCATTATCAGTATGTACAAGAGAAGGTTCTAAGCAAAGAGATTCAAGTATCATATGTGCCACTCATCAACAATGTGAAGATATTCTATCCAAAGCATTGGATGGTACAAAGCTTTGGAAATTCAAGGCTATGATTAATTTACAGGTAATCTTGGAAGATTGAAGACCTCAAGCATACTTGGCTTGAGGGGGAGCTGTTCGAGCAAATTTATGACAAGCCTAAGTATTGGCTTGAGTCCCACAAAGTCATAGAAAAAGCTTTAAAATGAAGACTATGTAAAGTTCACTTATGAACTACCTCTTGTAACTTTTGAAGACTTTACTTAATGTAAAAGTGAAAGAATCTTGAGTGGTTGAGTCCACTTGATCAAAAAGGGAATGAGAAGCCACGAATTCGTGATTTGTGGTAGATAGAGAATCAAATCAATCAGTAATTGATTAGAGAGTGATTGAGGGAAGTTATCCTCCCAAACTCAACTATAAATATATGGCAGTTTTAGTCATGGTTAGAGAGACCTATGTGAAGACCTCCAAGAGCTGAGTTTTATGCCATATCAAGGTGTGATAACAAGGAAAAAATATGTATCAGTAAGTCCATTTTATGTTGCAATCAATATACTTTCGTTTTCATGATCATTTGAGATCATATTTCCATGTTCTTGTGAAGTGTACTACTCACTGCCATATCTCTCAGTTCTCTCAGTCAGACTGCAGAGATGGTTTCTCTGATTTTGGTGCATCCTTTTCATTTATTTAACTTGATAAAGTTAGCTCTATAAGTCTACTATATTCTCACCCATTTGCATTTTATTTGGATGTTGCAATGTTCAGTTATGTTCAATTGAAGTCAACATTGTCTGTTCATTTTCACTTTTCTCTCAGGTACCAGACTTTGGTACTCATCTTGTCAAAGCTTTTTCTCAGTGTGTACTTATTGAAATTCAATGATTTAGAGCTTGTTGGATATAAAGTACGCTCTAGTACACATACAAATTTTCATAATCATTGAACTCTTAAATCTTGAGTTATGTTCATTTGTCTGCTCACTGGTCTCATTACTATAGCAGCCCATGAAATCGGGATGATGTCATCAGTTGTCAAACATCATTCTCAGTGTGTGGTTCATTATTTTTTATGATAGTACTCTTGAAAGTTAGCTCTTTAAGTTAGCTAGATTCCTCAAAAGGAATTAAGCTAATTACTATTGTGCTCAGAGAATTATGCAAAACATCAGACAAGTGTATGGACTAAAATAGAAAGTTCTTCACCTCTGAGCTAACTCCAACTTATCTGTTTTGATTTATCTTTTTTAGAGTGATCTTCCAAGGTACATAGGGTGTTTAATACATCCATTGGAAAGCTAAAAGGGCCCACCATATACTCCTAGAGTTCATTTGGCACTACAAGAAAAAGGGGGGCATAGTGACGCCCCCGAATCGGGAAAAAAATGGGAACCGTCGCTTATGCGACGAGGTCATCACATAAGCGACGGTAGGAATTTTGATTTTTTTTTTGCCTGACCCTCATCGCATAAGCGACGCTACCTAAAAAGCATCGCTATCACCGTCACTGCCTAGCGACGAATTTAACAACGTTGGCAAATTGCAGAGCGTCGCATATGCGATGCTCTGCAATGTAAAAAAAAAATTTGATTTCTCCTGGTACATTTGTGCTGGGACTTGGACGCGAGCAAGAAGAGAGAGACCGAGAGAGAGAGAGAGAGAGAGAGAGAGAGAGAGAGAGAGAGAGAGAGAGAGAGAGAGAGAGAAAGAGCACGTGCGAGAGGGAGAGAGAGAGAGTGAGACCATTGGCAGGTATGCGCACACACACACACTTACACACACATATACACGCATAGACACACACACACACATACACATAGACACACACACATACACACAAATACACACACATATACACACATACACAATGCATAATGCATACACATACACACATGCACACATAATGCATACACATATACATGCATAATTCACATGTATACATACACATACATAATGCATATGCATACATAATGCATATGCATACATAATGCACATGCATACATACACATACATAATGCATACACACACATATGCATACATCATGCATACACACACATACACACATATGCATACATACACACATAGACACATACACACATAGACACATAGACACACATAGACACATACACACACATAAACACATACACACTCATAGACACACACATATACACATAGATGCGCACACACATACACACACATACACACACATACACACACATACACACATAGACACATACACACATAAGGATGCATTCACACACATACACATGCATACACACATAGACACACATATACACACACACATCCAAACATACACACTCATAGACACACATAATGATGCATTCACACACATACACATGCATACACACATAGACACACATATACACTTACACATCCAAACATACACACTCATAGACACACGTTCATACACACACACATCCAAACATACACACTCATAGACACACATACATACACACACATAGACGTGCACACACATGCACACACATATACACACACAGACACATACACACATAATGATGCATCCACACACATACACAGGCATACACACATAGACACACATATACACACATATACACACACACATACACACACACACATAGAGAGAGACATACACACACATACACATACATGCATACATATGCATACATAATGCATATGCATACATACACATACATAATGCATACACACACATATGCATACATAATGCATACACACACATACACAAACCTATGCATACATACATGCATACACACACATACACACATACACACACACATAGAAACATACACACACATAGACACATAAACACATACACACTCATAGACGCGTAGCGACACATACACATAGACACACACACAGACACACACATATACACAAACACATACACACATAGAACATACACACATAGACACATACAGACATAGACACATACACACATAATGATGCATACACACATATACACATGCATACACATACATATGCATACATACATGCATACGCATACACACATAAACACATACACACACATAGACACATACACACATAAACACATACACACTCATAGGTACACACACATACACATAGACACACACACATATACTATATACACACACACATGCACACATAGACACATAGACACATAGACACATACACATGCATACACACACATACACATGCATACACACATACACACACACATACACACATACACACACATATATGCATACACACACATAGAGAGACATACACACATAAACACATACATGCATACATATGCTACATAATGCATATGCATATGCATACAATGTACATACATACTTACATGCATACATAATGCACATGCATAGATACATACACACACACATATACATACACACATAGACACATACACACACATGAACACATACATACTCATAGATACACACACATACACATAGACACACACATACACATAGACACACACACATACACACATAATGATGCATACACACACATACACATGCATACACACATACAGACACATGTACACACACATTCACACACATATATGCATACACACACATACACATACATGCATACATATTGCATATGCATATGCATACATACATACTTACATGCATATGCATACACACACATATGCATACATACATACTTACATGCATATGCATACACACACATATGCATACATAATCCATATGCATATGCATACATAATGCATATGCATATGCATACATAATGCATATGCATACATAATGCATATGCATACATAATGCATATGCATATGCATACATAATGCATATGCATATGCATACATAATGCATATGCATATGCATACATAATGCATATGCATATGCATACATAGATACTTATATGCATACATAATGCACATGCTTACATACACTGTCATAATGTATACACACACACATACACACATAGACACATACACACATAATGATGCATACACACACATACATATGCATACACACACATATGCATACATACATGCATACACACACACATAGATACATACATACACATAAATACATACACACTCATAGACACACACACATACATATAGACACACACACATACATATAGACACATACACATACACACACACATACACACATAGACACATACACGTAATGATGCATACACACATACACATGCATACATAGACGCACATAATGATGCATACACACACATACATATGCATACACACACATATGCATACATACATGCATACACATACACACATAGACACATACACACACATAGATACATACATACACATAAACACACACACATACACATAGACACACACACATATACACACACATACACACATAGTCACATGCACACGTAATGATGCATACACACATACACATGCATACATAGACACACATAATGATGCATACACACACATACATATGCATACACACACATATGCATACATACATGCATACACATACACACATAGATACATACACACACATAGATACACACACACATACACATAGACAACACACACATATACCTACACACATACACACATAGACACATACACACATAATGATGCATACACACACATACACATGCATACACACATATGCATACATACATGCATACACATACACACATAGACACATACACACACATAGATACATACATACACATAAACACATACACACTCATAAACACAGACACATACACATAGACACACACACACATATACACACACACACATATACACACACACAAACACACATAGACACTTACACACATAATGATGCATACACACACATACACATGCATACACACATACAAACACATATACACACACACATACACACATAGACACATACACACGTAATGATGCATACACACATATACATGCATACATAGACACACATAATGATGCATACACACACATACATATGCATACACACACATATGCATACCTACATGCATACACATACACACATAGACACATACACACACATAGATACATACATATACATAAACACATACACACTCATATACACACACATACACATAGACAACACACACATATACATACACACATACACACATAATGATGCATACACACACATACACATGCATACACACACATACACATGCATACACACACATGTGCATACATACATGCATACACATACACACATAGACACATACACACACATAGATACATACATACACATAAACACATACACACTCATAAACACACACACATACACATAGACACAAACACACACACACATATACAGACACACAAACACACGTAGACACTTACACACATAATGATGCATACACACACATACACATGCATACACATATACAAACACATATACACACACACATACATACATAGACACATACACACGTAATGATGCATACACACATACACATGCATACATAGACACACATAATGATGCATACACACATACATATGCATACACACACATATGCATACATACATGCATACACATACACACATAGACACATACACACACATAGATACATACATATACATAAACACATACACACTCATATACACACACACATACACATAGACAACACACACATATACATACACACACATACACACATAATGATGCATACACACACATACACATGCATACACACATATATGCATACATACATGCATACACATACACACAAATAGATACATACATACACATAAACACATACACAGTCATATACACACACACATACACATAGACACACACACACACATATACACACACACACATATACACACACACAAACACACATAGACACTTACACACATAATGATGCATACACACACATACACATGCATACACACATACAAACACATATACACACACACATAGACACATAGACACATACACACGTAATGATGCATACACACATACACATGCATACATAGACACACATAATGATGCATACACACACATACATATGCATACACACACATATGCATACATACATGCATACACATACACACATAGACACATACACACATAGACACATACACACACATAGATACATACATATACATAAACACATACACACTCATAGACACACACATATACACATAGACAACACACACATATACATACACACATACACACATAGACACATACACACATAATGATGCATACACACACATACACATGCATACATACATGCATACACATACACACATACACACATACACACACATAGATACATACATACACATAAGCACATACACACTCATAGACACACACACATACACATAGACACACACACATGCACATATACACACACATATACATACACATATACACACACATATACACACACATATACACACACAAACACACATAGACACTTATACACATAATGATGCATACACACACATACACATGCATACACACATACAAACACATATACACACACACATACACACATAGACACATACACACGTAATGATGCATACACACATACACATGCATACATAGACAACATAATGATGCATACACACACATACATATGCATACACACACATATGTATACATACATGCATAGACATACACATATAGACACATACACACACATAGATACATACATATACATAAACACATACACACTCATACTCACACATACACATACATGCATATATATACATACATAATGCATATGCATATGCATACATACATACATACATACATGCGTACATACACACACACATATACACATACATACACACATACATATACACACACATACACACATAGACACATATACACATAATGATGCATACACACACATACATATGCATACACACATATACACACACATACACATGCATACACACATATACACACACATACATACACACACATGCATACATACACATACTTAATGCATACACATTTACATATGTATGCGTTGTCGGCGTGAAAGCGACGGTCGGTGGATCAGGGCGACCGCCCAAAATACGGCGCATGCAGGGTGCTTGAAGCAAACTCAGGTAATTGAAGAGAATTCAAAGAGCATTTAAAACTCAAGCGAAACTTTCACTTCAAAATCAAAGACTCATCATATAATTAAAAATTTGGAAATATTTTTCATGATTTAGGAAGCCTTACAAACCTTAAATTAAACAATTTTGAGTAGTTAATTAATCATTTTCATGTAAATGACTTCTTCTAGAATAAATATTGGACTTTATATTACTTGTCATTTCAAATTCAAATTCAAAATGAAATTCGTGCTATTGAATTTTACAACAGATAATACTTTATCTCTTATAGCATACGTAGTAGATACTTGTATATCATATGAGCAAAAGTGATAAATTCTAATGCATTATTCGTTTTATTGTTTGTATTAAGGAAATCATATTAATGCGCAACAACTGGTTGATCATATGAAATCAAACCACAAGAAAGAAAAGCGCTGCTGAAACTATTAAGAATTTCAATTAAAAATCAAGTAGTTGACTTGCATCATCCCATCTGCACCATTCAGAGATATATATATATATATATATATATATATATATATATATATATATATATATATATATATATATATATATATATATATATATATAAAATATATATAAAAAATATATATATATATATATATATATATATATAAAATGTAGGGAATTGCCGTTATTGTATAAACAAACATCATGTCGTCATTGCTACTGCCGCGATGGCGTTTATTAGACTGCAGCACTTATGATTTAAATAACCATTCCGTTGATGTTGTCATCTACACGTGAACAACAGCTCGTAGTAGTTCACAGTTTATAATAAATAATTATGCTTTCACTAAATTACAAGTAAAGCGAAAACTATAAACAAGTAGTTCTTTTGGGGAGTGTCTAATTCAAATTCAAAAGAAGATTCTGCTCATATCATCGATTTCGTTCGTTGTTATGTTTTAATAGCGATTCTACAACATTTTGATTTCTGTACAAAAACTCTCCAGGGCTCCATTTAAATCTAAAACCGCCATCAACATATTCTGATGTTCCATCGGCTTTATGCAAAACATGCGAAGAATCATGGTTCCTAATTCTGTTAGCGCAGCGCTAATTGTTGAAAAGGAGGGGAAAACGTTCAATGGATTTCATATGATGATTTTATTAGAAAGTAATTACAGTCGGGTCTAACATGACATGACTATATAAGATCCCCCTTCCTACAGGGAATGATGAAAGTAGAGAGATTTGCACATTTCAATCATCTGTGTTGATCGAGTTCTGATGTTTATCATGGCGTAGAAGTCATCGTCTCTGCTTCATAAATGAAAAATGTTTCAATAGAGAATTAGAAAGTGTTAAAGAGATATCAGAGTGATAAGCGATGGGGCAGAGATGAATCATCAAAAGTAGAAGAAATATCGGAGAGAGTGACGGAAACACGAAAACATATATTTTAGGAATATGATTCAATTCATACTGAATGGGCATCACATTACAAATTCATGGGCATAACGTACTAATCTTTTATAGCTTCATCAGTTTGTGCATAATAGAGAATCGTAGTGACAAAACAATATTCAGTTGGATACAGATAGAGCAATGGATGCAGACAGATATGATCGTAAGTCAATGGATATAGATAGAGCATGACAACAAATATCAGCTGAAGGTAATTCAAACAGAAACAAATATTGAGTATACATACACAGAGAGGCGGATGTAACACAGTAATCATAAAACTGGTGAAAAATTTCATAATCCAATGATCAAATTTCATAACCTGTAACGCAATATAATTAAGGCGAAAACCCAAAAAATGTGCTGCGACAACTCTTCAAGAAGAAGCGTTGTGGAGGTGATTGCAATCCGGGTGGATCGGGTCCGGTCGTGGCACACACAGGGTGTATGAAGCTAATGAATGTTGGATGGTTTAAGGACATGAAAGTGAAATTAATGTTGAGTATGGAGAAGAGAGAGATGTTGAAATGATTATGGGAATGGGAAAGTAGTAGTGCAAGTTAGATTTATGAACATGAATGATAAGAATGAAAGAGAACCATACACACGAATCAAATTTGGAAGGAAGAATGGTCCATTGAAGGAGCTTCTTAAACACTTCCTAATTCTAATCCATATGCATAGTCTTCTTTGGATGATATGTATGCATGGCGTGAATAGATGGAATCCTTACACATAAACCCGTTTCGAAAGGAAGAATGGTCCAATATTGGAGCTTCTTATACACTTTCAGAAACTAATCAATATGTATGGGTATGTATGGATTATATGCATGCAAGTGAATTATGATGATAAAGTTTACTCACAAGCTCAAAGAAACATCCTCACTGGTTCAACGCAATACTGCGGAGCCTTCTCACACATAGAAGAAATAGAAGACATGTAAAAATACTTAAGAGACTGAGAGAGGAGACAAGAGACAAGTGACAAGTGACATGAATTAAAAGGATTGGAATTAAGATACATGTATAAGATCGTCATGGTACGTTGTCGGGAAGAAGGAGGTCGTAGCGGGAAGCCGACGCGTGGGGTTGGATCAGGCCCCGCTCTGGTACGCCGTTCCCGCTGTCCTGCGAGTGGCGTCTGCGTGCTGGGCACCTCGCCTGTGCTCTCCGGAGCGTGTGCGATCCTCGTACGTGTGGGACCCTCGCCCCTCGGAAGTGTCGAGACGTGCGTGCGTACACGACCGTAGGTGTGGAGAAAGAGACAAATCAGATACAACACTAATTCTCGAAATCACTGGGTCGGTGTATATACAAACTCGATGATACAATAAAATCTGAATGATATAGTGATGCCCGCTATAGTGCGGGTCCGCGATACAAAAATCCGCTACAGTGCGGAATGGATAAATACAAATGAATGCCGCCGCTACAGTGCGGATCGGCTGGATATGATGTAGGCCTCCCACTACAGTGCAGGAAGTCACCCTCGATCTTTGTCTTCTGGTCTTTGCGATTTAATCTTTTCTTCACTTTTCTTTGATCCAAGCTTCTCTTCAAGTCCTCACTTTGTAGCTCTTTACTTCAAAATTCACAATAATCTCTGGTCACGCAATAACCTGTAGGAAATTCCACAAGAAAGACCACGGGGGGAGGAGTAAATTCATGTTAGTACTTCTTGAAAAAAATGAAACATACTTGAAAAATCATTGGCTCATAAAAACACTTTATACTTCTGATTTGTTTTATTTTCTTTTTGAAATTGCAAGGCATTCATGCACGTAGATATATGGGGAAAAACACATGCAAGGTCACAAACACAGTTTCTCTCCCCTCCTTCTCTCTTTCCCTCTTCTCTTTTCTTCTTCTTTTTGTTTACTCTCTATTTTCTTTTCTCTTTTCTCTTTTCTCTTATATATATATATATATATATATATATATATATATATATATATATATATATATATATATATATTCTTAGTCGGCAACCGACATTCTCTCTCTCTCTCTCTCTCTCGTTCTTCCCTCTCTCTCTCTATCTCTAGCCGACTCTCTTTCTCTCTCTCTCTCTCTCTCTCTCTCTCTCTCCTCCAGCCGACTCTCTCTCTCTCCCTCTCTCTCTCTCTCTCCTCCAGCCGACTCTCTCTCTCTCTCTCTCTCTCTCTCTCTCTCTCTCTCTCCTCCAGCGATGCGCGTGTGCGCAGCCGTGGGAGGGGGGAGAGAGAGTCTCTCCCTCCTTCTGTCTCTCTCTCTCTCTCTCTCTCTCTCTCTCTCTCTCTCTCTCTCCTCCAGCGGCGCGTGTGCGCACAGCCGTGGGAGGGGGGAGAGAGAGTCTCTCCCTCCTTCTGTCTCTCTCTGCCTCGAACCAGACACCCATCTACTCTCTCGAGTCTCCAGCAGCGTGCGCCTACAAGTTTGTTTCTCCATGTGACCATAGCTATGTGCATAGAAGACGCATCTCTCTCTTTGAACGTGTCAGCCACCATCACTCTGTGATCTTTCTATCTCTCATGCACATACATTACCATTAATGAATAATAGACCAACATGTTCATGCCGCAAGGTAAACCAAATCAGAATGCATAAAATCTATGTTTCTTAACCTTGCAGAAGCTAGGAATGGAAAAGGATTTATTGAGACATTCTCTCTCTCATGTGCCTAAGGCTTCCATTGCCTCTCCCTCTCTTGGCATGGTGATGGAGCGTGTGAAAAAGAACATGAAAAACATGAATGAACAAGGAGCATACCTGTAGGAAATTCCACAAGAAAGACCACGGGGAGGAACAAATGAGTTTAGGCACCTATTTATAGGCCCCTCCCTAGGACTTCCTTCTAGAACGTTCCCACCTCCTCAATTAACTTTCTAATTTTGGCGATATTTTAATTTTTCCATTATACTATGGTTTCGGTTTCACACTGGATATTCGCAATTTAATGGGTTTTTAGGGTTTGGCCTATAGAAACTGCCATTTCCAAGGGTCCGCCCTAGGGTTTTTGGTCGGGAAAATTAAGGTTTTGCTCACAATCATCTCAAGCTCGCCAATTCAAGGGTTTATTTACAGTTTTGACTTAAATTCCAAGGGTTTCCAAGGGTTCAAGTTCATTTTTCAGGGGGGTAAACCCTCAGTTTCAGGGGTTTTGAAGGGTCAAACCTAGGTTTTTATGGGTCTAATGTCAGTTTCGTTTACACACAGGTCTAACATACATCTTAAACATGTTTTCACATCACACAATCAATTCATTCGGCCTAAATGTGTACAAAATATACCACTCTCTCGATCAAAACATCACACAAAAACTCAAAAACAATGATCTTTTGAAAAAACTTAGTGCACACTCCCTGCGGGATTCCATCCCGACATTTGCCCCCGCTAAACCTGCACATCGTCCCGATGGGCCAACCTGCAAGATCCGACAGAAGCGCATCAGGGTTCTTTTAAAATCTCTTTACACTTTTTATGCCTTTCTTAAATCATGATCTCATGCAGTCATGCAATTTTTATAAAGATTAGTATGAATTTTAGAAAATTAGGTAGATTCAAGCTTTCACAAACATCATATTATGTTTCTGCATCTGCAATCTGACAAGTAATCACATGAATAAATCGTCAGCTTTCTAGATCTTTTGATTGTTCAACTGGTTCAGAACCAACTGCTCATTCTAAGTACTAGCATATACATATGTTTCTACTAACTCAGTTTGTAGAATATACCTCGATCCCTATTATTTATCTCCTACTTGTCCAGCTCTCCATTAGATCTTTCTTTCTTTTTCTTTTTTTTTTCATTTTTCTTTTTTTTCTTTTTCTGTTCCTCTTCATCTCAGCTCAGCATTTCTTTTTATCTTTTTATTTTTCACAAATCGGCCTATGTCGAAATCGGGTGCGACTCATGGACTTGTCCGCCCAGCCAAGTTTATTCCCCCTGTCTGCCGACCCGGCATAGCGCACGACATACACAACGTCAGCCCTGCATGAAATCGACGTCAGCTCGTGGCTCTGACCACCCGATCAGAGTGACTCCACCTGCCTACCGACCCATACAGGCGCATGACAACAGATAGGTCATGCCTACAACGAAACTAGCTACGGCTCGTGGCCTTGATCACCCGACCAAGGTGGTTCCACCCGCCTACTAGCCCATCGTAGTGCACCAACAACATACACACACATATAAGCTGGCATGAGTATGAATGTTTCTTTATAAATCATGATCCATATGGAGGTAAGATCTCGCAAGAAATAAATACTAGGATCCAAAGTTTCCCACTCACTAAGTGTTCAAATCAATCAGCATATACATCACTCGGTCTAAGCATGTCATCACATTCCCAAGCTTTCACTCTCAAAAGTCTCTAGTCCACTAACTGATCCTCTTCATATAATTCCTAGTCGCTCATGCTTCGTGCAAACCCATAATAGATATTTGGTATCTTCATTCTACATGATTTTCATAAACTCATACATATCTTTATCACACACATCAATGCAATGCATATGCTCTATCAGAAAGAAAACACATCTCAAATCAGAAACATTTCACCTAGTCATTTTTCTTCATTTTGATCCAACTTTTCTTTATCTTCATGGTCTATCATTCTTCATCAGCATCAGCCTCAGTGTCATCAGTTCCCTCCAGAAGTTCTTGCTCAATCTCATAATCTGCTTCATTTCTTTTCTTGAATAATTTTATCCTCTTTCCTGCAATCAAAGATCTCAAAGGAGTACTGTCTAACTCGCGAAGTGCATATGTACCATTCTCAAACACAGACGTCACCACATACGGCCCAAACCATCATTTCGTCAATTTCTTCTTAGCATCATATTGAGTATCAAATGTACTGTCGTACACCAATACCCAATCATCTGCCTCAATCCTACGTGGTCTTAGTCGATGGGTTTTGTCAAAATAGATCTTGTTCTTTAACCTTGACTCCTTTAACTTTTGGATTGCTTCTTTCAACTTTTCATTTCCTTGTTCTAACTGCTTTATTCTCAATGATAATAACTCTTCTCTTGTCATACCATCATTCCATGGGAGCGTCAACCATGTCACTATCTGAGTCTGGATGGGGAAGACTGGTTTCTGACAATACATCAATTCAGCAGGCATGAATCCTGTGGACCGAGTGTAAGTCATCCTATCAGCCCATAGCACGAATGGAAGAAACCTAGGCCACTGCTTGATGTCATCGCTGCAAGCCTTAGAGATCGCCTTCACAATGGAAGGGTGACCTCTCTCGATTTTCCCATTTGCCTCTGGATTATAGGTAGTGGTGAGAGACAATCGAATTCCATGATGATCAAAGAACTCTTTTGCCTCTCTCGCATCCAACTCTCCCTTGTCCGCAACCACTTTCTCAACATATCCGAATCTTGAGATCACTTCTTCTAAAAGGAATTTGCATACATTATAAGTAGTCTTCGTACGAAGAGCTCGTCCTTCCACATGGTTGGTCAAGTCCTCTCTAGCAAGTACAACGTATCTCATCTTATCTATCCCTTTGGGCATGGTTACAAGGTCGACCACCCACTTGTAATGGATACAAGGAGGGTAAGTTGGATGTAACGGGTCTCTGTGCCTAACTGATGAATGCACCTGGCATGTAGCACAAGTGTCTACAAAACCTCTCACACTTACATAAATCCTTGGCCACCAGTAAGCTTCCCTAATCTTCTCATATGTAGCATAAAATCCTTTGTGACCTGCCCATAAGGTCTCATGCATCTCTCTCATAACTTTGCTCTAAAGACTCCTCGAACTCAATACTCTCTGTGGACTCTTCACCTTGCCTTTAACATGTCGCCAAATAAGCCCGTCCTTCAAGAAAAAGTTGTAAGACTTCTTCCTGATGGATCTATACTTATTTGTGGACCAACCGAGGGAAGGTTTCAGGGTACTCAGATATCTCCCTATATCTCTCCACTCACCATCATACTCATTCTCACAGAACTGCTCATAAACATACACCAATGGATCGTATCTTATCATATGTGTATCTCTCTCTACCTCATCATCATCATCAGACTCATCATCAAATTTCGCTCTTAAAAGCATATCGGCCACTGTATTTGACTTTCCAGCTATGTGTACAAATGCAGGATTTATAAACTTTATATAAGAGATCCATCTAAGCATAGCAATATCCGGAGATGAACAATTTGCAATCATACCAATCAGTGGAAGACAGTCAGTCTCAACTATCACATTCACCCCAATGAAATACTCTTTATCGCTCTTTAAAGCACTCACTAATCCCCATAACTCTCTCTTAATCTGAGGATATTTTCTTTGGGTATCATGTAGGATCTTAGCACCAAAGCACACTGCATATCTCTGCCCCTCATCATCATCTTGCCCTATGACCCAGCCTATGCCAATAGGACTGGTATCAACGGTCAAAATGATAGGTCTCTGACCTGAATAGTCAACACGCTTCAGAATCGGAGCTTCAATTAGCAACTGCTTCAGTTTACGCATAGCTCTCGACTGTTTCTCTGTCCATACAAACTTCTTTCTCTTTCTCAGGAGATCATATAAGGGGTTCGCAACGTGAGCAAAGTGAGGAATCCATATCACATAGAATACACAGGCTCCTAGAAACCTTCTCACCTCACTGACATTACGACACACTTTAGAGATCCTGCTAATGGCCTCAACTTTCTGCGGGTATGGCTTGCGGCCATAATGTCCACACAGATGTCCTACAATGAGGACCTCATCAACGCCAAAAACCGATTTCTCTAAAGAAAGTGTTAGCCCCACATCTTCAAATCTTTCAAAGATCCTCTCACAATCAGCAATATGGTCACTCACAAACTTTCTACATCCTGAAGCATCTAAACTCACATCTTTCACTCTTTCCTCACATCCCTTTATCGGAACATCATCAATGAATGGCATAGTCACAGATGGTATAAAGTCTCGTGAAACCAGATTCATGGCATTCATCATGTGAGCCACAGAATTCGTCGCTCCCTACGGCAAAGTACACATGCGTACAAGGCCCAGTGGAGTCCTCATGGTCGTAATGTCTCTACTCTCCATAGCCAACTAAAACTGGTCATAACCTGAATAAAGGTCTCCCATAGAGTATATGGAATGCCCAGCAAATGCTTCAGCAAACTCATCCACTATGGGTCCAATCCCTACGTTTCTAATTGTGACTTTATTCACAGGTTGCAGATCCTGAATGAAATGAAGCTTCCCATTTTTCTTAGGCACAGTAAACCACCTATTCGCAATATGGAGCCGAGGAGGGTTCCAATATCTGCATGGAAATATTTTCGTTCAGCAGCCTCATCAGCTCGGGTAAGTGAGCTTTTGGGACTGGTATAGGCCGGATATTCCATGGTATATGTGGTATTGTAAAGATAATCATGGGAGGTACTTGTTTCGGGTCTGCACAACCTATCTCATGTGGGAAAAGCGCAAATGCTTTTTTGTGTTTCTTGATGGCTTCAATAAATTTCTTTTTCTCTTCTTCTCGCAGGAATGGTTTCTCTCCAAACTTGATCTCTTTAATAGTCTCATCAGTAAAATGATGCCCTATGAGCTCTCTTTGTCTCAGCATAGGGTCACCTGACACTCGTAGATACTTTTCATGACTATCTTCTGGCAATGGCTGAGCTATAGGCTTTACTTTCTTATCCACAGTCTTATACTTTGTATTTACACTTACTTCATGCTCTCTCATAAACTCCTCAATCATCTCATACTCTTTGATAGAGCTGAGCATAATCATTTCTGATTTATGATTTCTCTCAAATGCCTGCTCAAGCTCTTCCAGAGTAGTCGAACTTCTCTCCAACTGGATCACATCTTCAATCTTCTCATCAGGTAACATCATTCCTAAATGCTTATAGTGTCTCTCATGAAATTTTCTGAGTTTATTTGAAACATTTTCTTTTTGTAAACATAGCAACTTGAATGCAGATGAATAAATAGAAAAACTTTCAAAACTATGTACAAAGTCATGCGAGACATCAAACCAACTCCCACTGTTGTCTCGCTCAACAGTGGATCCTAACAGAAATTTTGATCAGCAGAAGCTCCGTACTCTCCAACAAGCATACACTCATCATGGTCATGAGAGTTGATAGGTTTCTTCCTTATATTCTTTCTATTCCTGGAGTGATTTGGACACACCGTCATCACTTGCAAAGAATGTAGACCAGATCTAGAACGGATTCGTGCATAGGCTGATCCATCATCCATGGCCTTAGTCTCCATTCTTACCTCAGCTATAAAGGGCTGCCCAAGGATAGCCTCATATGAACAATGGTCCTGGACAAAGAAGTGAAATTCCTCAGAAATCCCACCTATGGTCACAGGCACAAAGGCGCATGCCCCAAGCAGTGCTCCTGAGCCATTATCTGCTGTCCTCATCCTCCATCCATGATCTTTATCAATCGGCCACCTAAACTTATCATAGAGCTTCTTAGAAATCACATTTATCTCTGATCCTGAGTCAATCAAGGCCAGAGCAAAACATGACTCCTCGTTGATCCCTAACTTCACCTTTATCTCTGGAGTTCCTCTCGCCCAAAATGTCCTGCTAAACTCACTTTCTGTCTTCCTTATTTCATCATCAGGTATGATAGGACCTAGAGAATTTTTATGACACCTAGCAACCTCATCATCATCATCATCAGATGTATCACTCAATGTAACTGCTTCATTTGTCACTTGAATATCTTCAGATGCTTCTTCCATCTCTACATCTTCAGGTAGTGGAAACCTCTTTCTCTTAACTAGCTTTATAAAACTGTCCTTGAACTCAGGCTTCGCTATGGAGAAGACCTGCTCCAAGGACATGGTCACTTGGCTCTTCAGTAAAATGTCATTTAATATCTCTCTTGCATCATTTTTCCTTTCCAATTCAGAAATTAATACAGCCTTTGGAGTTCTCTTCTTTTTCTTCTTCTTTTCTTTGTCAGCCTCTTGAATACTTTCTTGAATTTCATCTTTCTTTTGAACCGGTTCAGGTTCTTTCTCCTTTTCTTTAGTTGGTTCTTGAATTTTAATTGGCCCAGCCGGCCTCTTCCCCTCTCTTATCTCTTTCCTCTTTGCCTCTTCCTTTGAAACAACAGGCTCTTTGAATTGTACTTTCATTTCTGGCTCGTTAGCCTTTTCTTCGGCCTCTTGGCTTTGCTTTCTAGTCACTCTTCTTTCAGGCTCAGTCTCTTCGTGACTCTCATCTCTTTTCCTCTTTTCCTCCACATTTGCTATGTGCGAATAGACCGAGGATTCATCAACAGGAGACTTCCAGGCAGTCTTTTGCATAATGGCATCCCTAGCCCTCACTAAAGCCTCTATGGAATAATTTCTTTGGGGTCGAGGTCTAGGCACTTTTTCATCTTCCTCCTCAACAGGTTCTAATCGTGCAGCTGATGTACTTGCATTATTGCCAGATAAATCTTCATAAAACTTCTTCATTCCCCCCTTTCCCCAATTCACAGGTAGAGGAAGGCGGGTCCTGAAGTCACATAACTTCTTATCGATATCTATCACCAGTTGATGCTCTTTTGCTAGCATAAGCTCTTCACAGGCATATGAAAAATGCTCTTGTGCATCACACCATACACATCTCTTAGCCCCTCCAAACCCACCAGTCGCTCGTCTCTCAAAAGGTCCAGTGTTTCTTTGAAATGTGGTTTGCGCTGGTGGTGTAGGTATCTGTTGGGCAACAGGCTGCACTGGAGGTGCAGGCTGTGGCATCACATAGCTTTGAAAATTTGGAATGGGCATAGTACCTCTCTGTAATGTATCTGCATAACTCGTACTCGCCTGAGGAGGAGTGGGATCATGACACCCCATAGAATTAACTTTATTGTGAATACTCGCCATTTCTTTTGACATAGACGCTTGCATCGTAATAAGATTCTCTATCTGTCGACTGAGAATCTCAACCTGTAGCTCGATTGGCGATCGCGAAGTGGATGCAACATTAGCAAAAGCTGACGTTGCAGGCACATTCGGAATTGCCGGAAGTGGAGCTTCCCTAGGCGGTTGTGGTGTTACCACTGCAGGTCTATCGTATAACACCGCCTGGCGTTGCCTCATTTGGGCAACCACTTCTACCTCTCTCCTCACTACACCCCAATCTTCAGTCAATCCAAACCTCTTCCCAGGCTCTTCAATCCTCCTTTCGACCTCAGTCCTGTCTTCAAGACTTAGGATCCTAAGGAAAGATATAACTAGATCAGGTTTTAAAGCATCTAAATCGGCCTGTGGAAGTTGTTCATATCTTCTCAAGAACTCATTCAAAAGTTGAGTAAGGGATGTAGTGGGCTTCGGAGAGCTTATCCACCGCAATAACCCTTCTCTACTGTGTTGGGAAAAGTCTTCTAAATAAAACAACTTATGCAATTCTTTTCTGAATTCGGCCCAAGGCTTTGCAATATGTGCAGTAATAGGGGCTAAAATGGATCCTGATACTACCCGTGTGAAATAATGTGTAAACACATCCTCAGGTAGACCATAAATCCGTGCCTGTTTCTCAAAAACATCTAGGTACTCGGTTACATTCAAGCCTGTAAACTTTCCTTTTTCTCTCAATACCGCTTGGACTACGCGAGCCCCCTGTTTCTCTATTACTAACTCTTTGAATATATCCTCCATCTCTCTTCTCTGCTCTGCCCTAGAACGTAGCACAAGGTCCAACGTAAGTGGCTCAATTATCTCTCTAAGCTCTGAGTAGAGATCAGAGAAGAAGTTCGATGAGTCACGAGCCAGAGGGTAAACTCAGTCAATGCTCCTTTCTAGGCCAAAGTCAGGTGTATCTCTTCTTTCCTTAAATCTCACAATCTTCAATGTATTTTTCCCCTTTTCAATTTCTAACGTTCTCTCTAAACTAGAAAATCAGCAAATCCCTAGTCTAAGCGGGAAAAAAACTCACACGTATGGACTATACTAATGCAAAGTGTGGATGCTCAAACTCAAGCAGCAAGACAATCTTTCTATTTCAACAGTGTATGTGAAGTAATGCAAAATTTCAAATAACTTGAAATGCTAGTACCTGGAGTCTCTGTCTGATGCCGAGGTTCTTGTCTATCTTCTCAAGGAGTGGGTGACGCGATGAGGATCACCGGGCAACCACCTCGCTTCACGTCGGGTTCAGGTGTCGGGAAGAAGGAGGTCGTGGCGGGAAGCCGACGCGTGGGGTTGGATCAGGCCCCGCTCTAGTGCGTCGTTCCCGCTATCCTGCGAGTGGCGTCTGCGCGCTGGGTGCCTCGCCTGTGCTCTCCGGAGCATGTGCGATCCTCGTACGTGTGGGACCTTCGCCCCTCGGAAGTGTCGAGACATGCGTGCGTACACAATCGTAGGTGTCGAGAAAGTGACAAATCAGATACATCACTAATTCTCGAAATCACTAGGTCGGTGTATATACAAACTCGATGATACAATAAAATCTGAATGATACAGTGATGCCCGCTACAGTGCGGGTCCACGATACAAAAATCCACTACAGTGCGGAACGGATAAATACAAATAAATGCCGCCGCTACAGTGCGGATCGGCTGGATATGATGTAGGCCTCCCACTACAGTGCAGGAAGTCACCCTCGATCTTTTTCTTCTGGTCTTTGCGATTTAATCTTTTCTTCACTTTTCTTCGATCCAAGCTTCTCTTCAAGTCCTCACTTTGTAGCTCTTTACTTCAAAATTCACAATAATCTCTCGTCACGCAATAACCTGTAGGAAATTCCACAAGAAAGACCACGGGGCGAGGAGTAAATTCATGTTAGTACTTCTTGAAAAAAATGAAACATACTTGAAAAATCATTGGCTCATAAAAACACTTTATACTTCTGATTTGTTTTATTTTCTTTTTGAAATTGCAAGGCATTCATGCACGTAGATATATGGGGAAAAACACATGCATGGTCACAAACACAGTTTCTCTCCCCTCCTTCTCTCTTTCCCTCTTCTCTTTTCTTCTTCTTTTTGTTTACTCTCTATTTTCTTTTCTCTTTTCTCTTTTCTCTTATATATATATATATATATATATATATATATATATATATATATATATATATATATATATATATATATATATATATATATATATATATATATATATATATATATATATAGTCGGCAACCGACATTCTCTCTCTCTCTCTCTCTCTCTCTCTCATTCTTTCTCTCTCTCTCTATCTCTAGCCGACTCTCTTTCTCTCTCTCTCTCTCTTTCTCTCTCTCTCTCTCTCTCTCTCTCTCTCTCTCTCCCTCTCTCTCTCTCTCCTCCAATCGACTCTCTCTCTCTCTCTCTCTCTCTCTCTCTCTCTCTCTCTCTCTCTTCTCTCTCTCTCTCCTCCAGCCGACTCTCTCTCTCTCTCTCTCCCTCTCTCTCTCTCTCCTCCAGCGGACTCTCTCTCTCTCTCTCTCTCTCTCTCTCTCTCTCCCTCTCTCTCTCTCTCTCTCTCTCTCTCTCTCTCTCTCCTCCAGCCGACTCTCTCTCTCTCCTCCAGCGGCGCGCGTGCGCGCAACCATGGGAGGGGGGAGAGAGAGTCTCTCCCTCCTTTTGTCTCTCTCTCTCTCTCTCTCTCTCTCTCTCTCTCTCTCTCTCTCTCTCTCTCTCCTCCAGCGGCGCGCGTGTGCGCAGCCGTGGGAGGGGGGAGAGAGAGTCTCTCCCTCCTTCTGTCTCTCTCTGCCTCGGACCAGACACCCATCTACTCTCTCGAGTCTCCAGCAGCGTGCGCCTACAAGTTTGTTTCTCCATGTGACCATAGCTATGTGCATAGAAGACGCATCTCTCTCTTTGAACGTGTCAGCCACCATCACTCTGTGATCTTTCTATCTCTCATGCACATACATTACCATTAATGAATAATAGACCAACATGTTCATGTTGCAGGGTAAACCAAATCAGAATGCATAAAATCTATGTTTCTTAACCTTGCAGAAGCTAGGAATGGAAAAGGATTTATTGAGACATTCTCTCTCTCATGTGCCTAAGGCTTCCATTGCCTCTCCCTCTCTTGGCATGGTGATGGAGCGTGTGAAAAAGAACATGAAAAACATGAATGAACAAGGAGCATACCTGTAGGAAATTCCACAAGAAAGACCACGGGGAGGAACAAATGAGTTTAGGCACCTATTTATAGGCCCCTCCCTAGGACTTCCTTCTAGAACGTTCCCACCTCCTCTATTAACTTTCTAATTTTGGCGGTATTTTAATTTTTCCATTATACTATGGTTTTGGTTTCACACTGGATATTCGCAATTTAATGGGTTTTTAGGGTTTGGCCTATAGAAACCGCCATTTCCAAGGGCCCGCCCTAGGGTTTTTGGTCGGGAAAATTAAGGTTTTGCTCACAATCATCTCAAGCTCGCCAATTCAAGGGTTTATTTACAGTTTCGACTTAAATTCCAAGGGTTTCCAAGGGTTCAAGTTCATTTTTCAGGGGGGTAAACCCTCAGTTTCAGGGGTTTTGAAGGGTCAAACCTAGGTTTTTATGGGTCTAATGTCAGTTTCGTTTACACACAGGTCTAACATACATCTTAAACATGTTTTCACATCGCACAATCAATTCATTCGGCCTAAATGTGTACAAAATATACCACTCTCTCGATCAAAACATCACACAAAAACTCAAAAACAATGATCTTTTGAAAAAACTCAGTGCACACTCCCTGCGGGATTTCATCCCGACAACGTCAAGCTAGGTAGTCTACTGATCAAAGGTGGTTCCAGCCCTCAAACCATGATAGTTCAACCGAATGTCACACGTAAGAAGGTGAGTTCCACTCTAGTGACCCTATGTATGTCTAGGCTCGTAACGTCTAACTAAAGAAGTCTAAGACTCATTAAAATCAGCTCTAACTCACTCACACGCTCCACTGAGGGTGAGCTGAGATAGAGATGTTGGTTTCAAGAGCCTATCCTAGATTGGAGTTCTAACTTAAATTTGAAACTAGGTACTATACTCATACTAGCTCACCTTGGATACTCACTCGCTCAACCGAGGGTGATTGTCTCAAGGAAACCGTAAGCTAGCATGAGCCCTATGGATGCCTAACAATGATTCTCTAGGAGTTTGGAGGGGGGTTTATATAGTTTTTTGAATGGATTTGGGCCCTTGGATCTAGAGAAATCAACTCTCAACTCTAGGATCACTACTTTCGATTACAACCATTTGATTAATCAAATCAATGGCTTGGAATTGTTCTTTCTATCAAATCTAGTGTAAAGGAGTGAAATTTAGGCGCCTTCATTCTCCACCATTGGATCTGGGGATGATCTGGATCGTCAGATCAGTGCTGACATCATTTTGGATAATATAAGCTACTATTTTTGGAGAAAAGCTGCATTATTGATCTTTGATTGTCAAAAAAATCCTCTTTTATGGAAAAACCCGTGGATCCTCCTTGCTTTAAGCATAAGTGCATCTCCACCCTTGAATATGAGCTCATCTTGATCGTACAACATGGCTCAATCAGCTTTCGCCATGTGGTGGCACTTCAACCCTTCAATTTGCTTAAACTAGAAAACTGCGGTGATCCTGAAAATTGGACTTTGTACTCTTTGACCCTCCAAATATGCTTTGATGAAGATGAAACTTTGTAAGACTATGTTTCCAAAGATCTCCTTCAGGAATATGCAGAAAAAACTCCCATCTGAATCTCCCTTGTACAAGTTTGACTACAGTTGGAAGCTTACAAGGTGGCATTAAGGTGTCTAGGAAGCTCTGATAGCCTTGAAAATTTGTACAAATATGTAGCCGCATATGATCTTTATACATGCCAAACCATATGGCTAACATAAATTTCTATACAAGAATTTGTAGGGTCAAACTAGAAAAATTACATTTTTACAAAATGAACATATCAATGTGCTACAAACTCCATTTTCTGCTGAAATTGGGGCTATAGACTACCTTTGACAATCTTTACAAGTATATGAATTTTCATCTAATTTGGTGATAATGAAAGTTTTGCCCTAATTTCCTAACTTTGACCAGCTTTGACCAGCTTTGACCGCTACCATGGACTTTCTTGATTTCTTTGAAACTTTGTATGTGAGCTTCCTTTGACATCCTTGATGCATCTTGGACTTCTCGGGGAATTCCGGATACGTTCACCAAATAGGTTTTTTGTAGGCCTTCACAAGTGAGAGAGGAGAGAAAATCTCGACAACATTCGCCCCCACTAAACCTGCGATTCCTTCGGAAGCGCCACTCTAGCATCTGTGAAAAACAAAATGTTCCAGTCATCAAATTCTTTTATAGGCAACATAAGAAACATGGAAGGAAAATTGATTATATGCATGAATCAGTAGGTAACGTGACATGAAGCAAAATTTGCTTGAAAGAAAGAATTGAAACAGGCAACATGAATATGCATGAACAAATAGGCAACATACATGCAAATGAACAAGCAACATTGGCAACAAGAAAGAAAAAAAACAAGCATCAATATGAAGTGGAAGTGGATGTATTGAGTCGTTTTAAGCATCAGTTCCTCTCATCTTGAAGAAAATTTTGTACCTTTTTCATAAAGCAATCTACCTTAAATATGATTATAAACAAAGATTTAGGATTTTCAAGAGACATCTTTCATCTTTAGCTTATTTTAGATCAACTCCTTTCCTACATAAATATGAATATGCTCTTTCTCTAATAACATGCAAGGAAATCTAAATAAACTCCACTAATGCATAAATCTACCTATATAGCCCGTGATTTATTCTACTATGCCTCTTTATCCTCCTTTGGCTTGCTCTTTTTTTTTTTTGTGATGATGATGATTCGGCAACTTTATGGTTACGATCACTTTTTTTTTTGAATGGAAGAAAGTGTAAACTTCTTGGTAACATGTAGCAACTTTTTTTTTTGACGGGGAAAAATTAAACCCCGATACAAGGTACAACCATTTTTTATGACGGAGAACAGTTGTTTAAAACTCCGATACAAGTGCTGTGAGATGGCCTAAGGATGTAGAAACATGCAGTAGCAGGAGCTAAGATTTCAACAATTATGCTTTTGATACAGAATACATATGCATGTTTATATATGAAAGTCTTGTCACCAAAATAAACCTCCAAATCTACATGCCCTATCTTTCCACAATCCTAGATTATAACCAATTTCTTAGTAGATAAGTTACTACTTAAGATACAATTTTACACAAGTAGAGAAATCATCATTTGCCTTTTTTGACTCAAGTGATGTGGATATGCAATGCAATGCAAAGATTGAAAAAAAAACATGCATGGAACAAGCATGAAAAAAAAGAATAGAATAAACTTGAAAAAAAACAAAGCAACATGAACTTGAAAATTAATGATGTTTTTATATGTTTTTTATTTATTTTTATTTTTATTTTTATAACATGGATACTCCTGTTTATGAATCGGCCTCATTGTTGTCATCTTCTTCAATGTCCTCATCCAAAATGTACTCATAATTATCACGCTTCTTGAATAACTTATCCTTTTACCTGCAATCAAAGTTTTTAGTGCAACACCATTTAATTCACAAAGAGCATACGTACCATTGTTGTTGACTTTTGATACTATGTATGGCCCAAACCACCGTTGAGTGAGCTTTTTGCGTGCATCATATTGAGAGTCAAATGTACTATCATAAATGAGCACCGAATCTCCTACTTCAATTGGCTTAGGATGCAATCGATGAGTTTTATCAAAATAATGCTTGTTCTTCATTCTAGATTCTCTTAATTTTTCAACAGCATCATCAAGTCTTAATTTACCTTGTTCTAATTGTTTAATACACAAACTCAAAAAATCATCAGTAGACATGTTTTCAGACCAAGGCAAATTTGACCATGCAGAAATATGAGACTGAATTGGAAACAATAGTTTTTTACAGTACGTGAGTTCAGTAGGCATATATCCAGTAGTACGTGTGCATGCCATTCTATCTGCCCAAAGTGCAAAAGGTAAGAATTTAGGCCATTGTTTGATGTCACCATTACATGCTTTAGATATGGCTTTCATAATAGGTGGATGCCCTCTCTCTATTTTACCATTGGCCTCTGGGTTATATGCAGTAGTGAGAGACAAACGAATACCGTGACGCTCAAAGAACTCTTTAGCTTCTCTCGCATTTAACTCTCCACGATCGCCAACTACTTTCTCTATGTACCCAAAGCGACTTATGACATCTTCAAGCAAGAATTTGCAAACATTGTAAGTGGTCTTAGATCGTAGTGCACGTCCCTCTACATGATTAGTTAATTCTTCTCTTGCAAGTACAATGTAACACATTTTGTCGATACCTTTAGGCATAGTTACAAGATCTACTACCCACTTGTAGTGAATACAAGGCGGATAAGTAGGATGCAACGGATCTCTATGTTTGACTGATGAATGAAGTTGAAAAGTAGAACATGTAGAACCATAGCTACTAATGTCAACATACATCCTAGGCCAATAATAGGTACCTCTAATTTTTTCATATGTTCCAAAAAATCCTTCATGGCCTGCCCATAATGTCTCATGCATTTCCTTCATTACTTGCAATTGAAGACCTCTCTTTCCTAAGACTCGTTGTGGATTCTTAACCTTACCCTTAGCATGTCTCCAAAGATAACCATTACATAGGAAAAAGTTATAAGCTCGTTTCCTAATGTTACGGAATCTATTCGTAGTCCAGCTAGGTAATGGTTGTAGTGTATTGAGATACTTTCCTATGTCTCTCCATTCATCTTCGTACTCAGACTCATGAAATTTCTCATACTCATATATATGTGGAACATAGTCAACTAAATTCACATTCTTTATTAGATCACTTTCAAGATCATCATCAAATCTAGCTCTCGATAACATATCAGCAATTGAGTTTGACTTACCTGAAATATGAACTAACTCAGGATTTATGAACTTAATATATGAGATCCATCTAAGCATGGCTATATCAGGAGATGAACAATTGGCTATCATTCCAATGAGAGGCAAACAATCAGTCTCAACTTTGACATTTCCACCAATGAAATATTCTTTGTCTGTTTTCAAAGCTGTTACCATACCCCATAGTTCTCGTTTGATCTGTGGATATTTTCGTTGTGTTTCATGTAGAATTTTGGCACCAAACCTAATTGCATATCTATTCCCTTCACTATCATCTTGACTTATGACCCAACCTATACCAATAGGACTAGTATCAACAGTCAATACAATAGGTTTGTTAGCAAAATAGTCTACACGCTTAAGGATGGGAGCTTCAAGCAATAATTTCTTCAATTTATGCATAGCTTGAGTTTGTTTGTTAGTCCAAATAAATTTTCGTTTCTTCCTCAACAAGTCATAAAGACAATCAGCAACATGAGCAAAGTGTGGGATCCAAATAACATAAAAGATGCACCCACCAAGAAATCTACGTACCTCACTCACATTGTTACATGTTTCAGAAACCTTGCTAATGGCATCAACTTTTTGTGGGTATGGCTTTCGACCATAATGGCCACATAAATGTCCAACAATAAGCACCTCCTTGACACCAAAAACAGATTTCTCTATCGAAAATGTGAGACCTACCATTTCAAATCGTTGAAATATTACCTCACAATCAGAGATATGGTCAAAAACAAATTTACGACATCCAGATGAATCTAAAGTAATGTCCTTTACACGTTCCTCACTCCCTTTAATTGGAATATCATCAATGAATGGCATAGTTATATGAGGGATAAAATCATGTAAGACCATATTCATAGCACTCATCATATGAGCCACAGAATTGGTGGCTCCTTGAGGTAAACTACACATTCGCACTAAGCCTAAAGGAGTTTTCATTGTGGTTATGTCACGACTATCAATTGCTAATTGGAATTGGTCATATCCCGAATATAAATCACCCATTGAATAGATAGAATGTCTTGAAAATGATTAAGCAAACTCATCTACAATGGGTCCTGTTCCTACATTCCTTATGGTGACTTTATTGACAGGTTGGAGATCTTGAATAAAATGTAGTTTCCCATTCTTTAAAGGCACAGTGAACCATCTGTTTGAGTAAGGTGCAAAAGATGGCTCTAAAATTCTCATGTTTATCTCCTCCTTAAGTAGTTTCATTAGCTCAGGTAAGTGAGCCTTTGGAACAGGTATAGGACGAAGATTCCATGGAATATGTGGAATAGTAAAGATTATCATGGGTGCAACTAGCTTAGGATCTACACAACCAATCTCAAGAGGATACATAGTAAAGGCTTTTCCATGGCTACGTATGACTCTCTCAAATTTATCTCTCTCTACTGGAAAAAGAAAGTCATCATCTCTACCAATTTTCACCTATTTGATTGTCTCATCCGTGAATGTATGTCCTATGTTTTTCTTATCCCGAAGAGTTGGATCATTTTTCACATCAATGATTTTTTCATTACTTCCTTGAGGTAATGGTTGAGCTATGGGTTTGATTTTTTTTTCTACAGTTTTGTACTTTGTTTCAACTAAGGCATCATGTGTTTGGTTAAATTTTGAGCACTTGTTAACATTGAGAGCATACTCTTGGATTAGAGCATACTCATCAAGGGAAGAAAGAAGAATAATATGGGAATTAGAATTTTGTTGAAGACATAACTCTAACTCCTCAAGCGTAGAGAAACAATGAGATGTCTCAATCATATGCTCAATGTTCTCATCATGTTCCACGATTTTGTTGTTTTTATAAATTTTTTGGGTTTTTTGGATAAAAGACTTGGACATTGACTCTTAAGAAGAAAATCTAATCTAGAATGTGGAAAACAAAGTGACAAACTATTGTATATGTTGGTTGGATGCGAGATGTCAAACCAATATCCACTGTTGTCCCGCTCAACAATGGATTCTATCCAAAATTTTGATCATATGTAGCTCCAAACATGAATCGAGGTGCACAATCACTACAAGCATGCTCATGACCCTGAGTAACAATAGGTTTCTTTCTAATTGACAATCGATTCCTAGGATGATTCACTCCTACCGTCATGACTTGAAGTGATTGCATTCCATCCTTAGACTTAAATCTAGCATAGGTAGACCCATCATCCATGGCTTTAGTTTCCATACGACTCTCACAAATAAATTGACCTAAGAGAACTTCATAGGAGCAATTATCTTGAACAAAAAAGTGACACTCTTCCCTGATTCCTCCTATGGATATGGGCACACTATCACAAGCTCCATACAGGGTACCTACACCATTATCTGCACGTCTCATACGCCATCCAGAATCTTTATCTATGGGCCATCGAAACTTATCATAGACTTCTCTTGAAATCACATTGATTTCGGAGCCGGAATCTACTAATGCATTTACAGTGATAGTGTTCTTATCATTTCCTATTTTAACATGCATCTTTGATGTACCTCTAGACCAAAATGTTCTTTTAAAGTGACTTTCAAGATTGTTTTCATGATTTTCATGGTCAGGTTGAATAGGTCCTAAGGAATTTTTATTAACATTTACTTTATCATCATCAAAGTCCTCTTCATCAGATTCATCAAAGTTTAAGGCTTCATTCATAGCTTGATCTTGATCTAGAGAATCTTGCATCTAAGTATCTAGATTAAGCCGAAATCTCTTCCTTTTAATTAGGCCGATAAAGTTATCTTTAAAAACAGGCTTTGCAATAGAGAAAACTTGTTCTAAAGACATAGTCACTTGACTCTTAAGCAAAATGTCATCTAAAATCTCCATAGGATCTATTTTTCTCTCAATTTCTAAAATCAAGATGGCTTTAGGTTTTCTCTTTGGTTTCTTTTGTTTTTGCTCAGGGTCTTGTTTTTGTTCATGTTCTCGTGTTTGGTCTTCAGTTTGTTTTGATTGTTCTTGTTTATCTAAAGGCTTTGGTTCTGTTTTTCATTGCTTTGTCTTCTTCCCTTTTTGTTTCTCCTCTTTTTTTTGTTCATTGGGTTGTGATTCTTGTTTTTTATCTTTGGATTGTGATGTTTCTCCTTGCTCTATGATTGTTTCTATTCCCTGTGAGGTTTGTTTTCGTGTCACTCTTCTTTCACTAAGCTCACCTTCATCTCTTTTTCATTTTTCTTCTACATTGGATATGTGAGAAATAAGAGATTGATCTTATATTGGTGATTCCCAAACCGTTATTCTCCTAATCTCATCTCGTGCTCTTACTAAAGCCTCTATGGAAAAATCACCTTCCTTTGTGGGTTTACTTGATTCCACTTGTTCATCAAGAGCTTCTAGTTTCACTCCTTTAGTTCCTACATCCGTTATGGTTATATTTTCATAGTGTTTTTTCATTCCTCTTGTTGGGAGCATCCAGAGGCATAGAAGACGCGGAAGCATGTAAAGGCGGAGCAGGGAGTCAGTCGGATCTTTTTTCAAAGAATTATGTTTTAAAATACTTTTCAAAAACCTTCAAGAGTGATTTTTAGCACTATTGTAACATATGTAATATAGAAAAACCCTTTTCTTAATTTCTAGCTCCATTTTGTGCAAGCGGGGGAGTCTTCGAGCTTGAGGAGCTTAGGTAGAATGAGCGTATCAAATTTGGTTATTTTTAGACACCGTTTACCCCTTCAAATAGCACTTAGGACCTATTTTTTAACTATGCCGGTCACTAGATGTGAAACCGGTCAAAGCTAATCTAAAAACTATAAAAAGACTTAGAGAGCTCATTTTTGGGATGACTTAGTGTTGGTTAGTGTGAGCTTAGAGCTATTTTGAGCTTGTAAGAGTGTTCTTGAGTAATAGAGTTGATTTCTCAGCTTCCATTGTGTCTTGCTTGTCTCTTCGTAGTGTGTGTGTATGTGTGTGTGCATCTCTATGCTTCTCACCTTCACTCTCACTTCATCTCACATTCACAATCTTCATATCACTCCTATCTCTTCCGCGGATTGACATTAAGGAGGTGGAGCTTCTTAACGTGGTTCTCACCATAGTGCTAGAGCAACACCAAATTTGACGCTGTTGCCGGGGATCGAGTCTAGGACGAATGTGTGATGGTAAGAGTATAGCAAGAGGTGGTGTTGGAAGGTAAAAATTTCAGTTTTTTTTGTTGTTTTAACTTAGTTTTTAGTGTTTTTCACCTCCCCCACACTGCATACTCATCACTGCATCATCATCTCCAACTCCAAAAAAATCAGAAAATTCACCATATCCACCCATTCTCCTCATTTCCCCTCATTTGTGCATGAGCGAGAGAGAGAGAGAGCTTTTGTGCTTGTGTGTACTTGTGTGTTTTTGAGTTTTCTTGCAGGTACAAAGCTCAAGTGCATCAGGAAAGCTTGGAAAAGGTAAAGTTTCAGTTTCTGTCAGAAATCTGCCGAGTGTGTCAGACCATCGCGATGGTCTGCCACGTTCGGTATTTTTAATAAGCGAGTTCACCACGAGGTAGGTGACACACGCGCATACACGAATCCAGAGACGCATCTAAAAAATTCATACTTTGGTGGACCATCCCGATTGGCTCAGACGATCGCGATTGTGTCACACCATCGCGATTGGCTCACGCCATCGCGACGGCTCGGCTGTACCATCGCGACGGTCCTTGACCATCGCGATGATCCCGTCAACCCCATGCCATCGTGATTGGCTCATGCCATCGCCTCGATAGTGCCACATGGCAAGATAGACCATCGCGATTGCTCACTAGCCACGCCATCGCGACGAGACCCTTACACAATCGCGACAGCTCAAAATTTGGACCATCGCGATTGGCTCACACCATCGCATATGTGACCATCGTGACGGTTCACTTCGGACCATCGCGAAGGTTCATGTTGACCGTTGACTGACGCCATCACGATTGTTCACTCAATCAGACCATCGCGACGCCTCACCCTGACCATCACGATTGCTCACATTTAGACCATCACGACCGTGTACTTCAGACCATCGCGACGGTTCATGCACACGCCATCGCGACGGTTCGCCTCGACCATCGCGACGGTGCCAGACCATCGTGATCATCTCAGACCATCGCGATTGCGCACCCAAACGCAAATTTTAGGGTTTCAATTTTTGGCCAATTTCGGGGCTATTTTTGGGTGATTAGACTCATAGGACAACCCTTAGCTCATATTTGAAGAAAAACCTGTTTGTGAGTTTTTACCCCCGAGAGCTTGAACGCTCACATTCTCTACGGAAAATGTGAGACCTACCTCTTCAAGTCGTTGAAATATTCTTTCACAATTAGAGATATGGTCAAGAACAAATTTACGACATCCAGATGAATCTAAAGTAATGTCCTTTACATGTTCCTCACTCCCTGTAATTGGAATATCATCAATGAATGGCATAGTTATATGAGGGATAAAATCATGTAAGACCATATTCATAGCACTCATCATATGAGCCACAGAATTGGTCGCTCCTTGAGGTAAAGTACACATTTGCACTAAGCCTAAAGGAGTTTTTATTGTGGTTATGTCATGACTATAAATTGCTAATTGGAATTGGTCATATCCCGAATATAAATCACCCATTGAATAGATAGAATGTCCTGAAAATGATTCAGCAAACTCATCAACAATGGGTTCTGTTCCTACATTCCTTATGGTGACTTTATTGACAGGTTGGAGATCTTGAATAAAACGTAGTTTCCCATTCTTTTTAGGCACAGTGAACCATCTGTTTGAGTAAGGTGCAAAAGATGGCTCTAAAATTCTCATGTTTATCTTCTCCTTAAGTAGTTTCATTAGCTCAGGTAAGTGAGCCTTTGGAACATGTATAGGATGTAGATTCCATGGAATATGTGGAATAGTAAAGATTATCATGGGTGCAACTAGCTTAGGATCTACACAACCAATCTCATGAGGATACATAGTAAAGGCTTTTCCATGGCTACGTATGACTCTCTCAAATTTATCTCTCTCTACTGGCAAAAGAAAGTCATCATCTCTACCAATTTTCACCTCTTTGACTGTCTCATCCGTGAATGTATGTCCTATGTTTTTCTTATCCCGAAGAGTTGGATCATTTTTCACATCAATGATTTTTTCATTACTTCCTTGAGGTAATGGTTGAGCTATGGGTTTGATTTTTTTGTCTACAGTTTTGTACTTTGTTTCAACTAAGGCATCATGTGTTTGGTTAAATTTTGAGCACTTGTTAACATTGAGAGCATACTCTTGGATTAGAGCATACTCATCAAGGGAAGAAACAAGAATAATATGGGAATTGGAATTTTGTTGAAGACATAACTCTAACTCCTCAAGAGTAGAGAAACAATGAGATGTCTCAATCATATGCTCAATGTTCTCATCATGTTCCATGATTTTGTTGTTTTTATAAATTTTTTGGGTTTTTTGGATAAAAGACTTGGACAATTGACTCTTATGAAGAAAATCTAATCTAGAATGTGGAAAACAAAGTGACAAACTATTGTACATGTTGGTTGGATGCCAGATGTCAAACCAATATCCACTATTGTCCCGCTCACAATGGATTCTATCCGAAATTTTGATCATATGTAGCTCCAAACATGAATCGAGGTGCACAATCACTACGAGCATGCTCATGACCCTGAGTAGCAATAGGTTTCTTTCTAATTGACAATCAATTCCTAGGATGATTCACTCCTACCGCCATGACTTGAAGTGATTGCATTCCATCCTTGGACTTAAATCTAGCATAGGTAGACCCATCATCCATGGCTTTAGTTTCCATACAACTCTCACAAATAAAGGGTTGACCTAAGAGAGCTTCATAGGAGCAATTATCTTGAATAAAAAAGTGGAACTCTTCTGTGATTCCTCCTATGGATATGGGCACACTAGCACAAGCTCCATATAGGGTACCTACACCATTATCTCCAATTCTCATACGCCATCCACAATCTTTATCTATGGGCCATCAAAACTTATCATAGACTTCTCTTGAAATCACATTGATTTCGGAGTCGGAATCTACTAATGCATTTACAGTGATAGTGTTCTTATCATTTCCTATTTTAACATGCATCTTTGATGTACCTCTAGACCAAAATGTTCTTTTAAAGTGACTTTCAGGATTGTTTTCATGATTTTCATGGTCAGGTTGAATAGGTCCTAAGAAATTTTTATTAACATTTACTTCATCATCATCAAAGTCCTCTTCATCAGATTCATCAAAGTTTAAGGCTTCATTCATAGCTTGATCTTGATCTAGAGAATCTTGCATCTCAGTATCTAGATTAAGCGAAAACTTCTTCCTTTTAATTAGGCCGATAAAGTTATCTTTAAAAACAGGCTTTGCAATAGAGAAAACTTGTTCTAAAGACATAATCACTTGACTCTTAAGCAAAATGTCATCTAAAATCTTCATAGGATCTATTTTTCTCTCAATTTCTAAAATCAAGATGGCTTTAGGTTTTCTCTTTGGTTTCTTTTGTTTTTGCTCAGGGTCTTGTTTTTGTTCATGTTCTCGTGTTTGGTCTTCAGTTTGTTGTGATTGTTCTTGTTTATCTAAAGGCTTTGGTTCTGTTTTTCTTTGCTTTGTCTTCTTCCCTTTTTGTTTCTCCTCTTGTTTTTGTTCATTGGGTTGTGATTCTTGTTTTTTATCTTTGGATTGTGTTGTTTCTCCTTGCTCTATGATTGTTTCTATTGCCTCTGAGGTTTGTTTTCATGTCACTCTTCTTTCACTAGGCTCAGCTTCATCTCTTTTTCGTTTTTCTTCTACATTGGATATGTAAGAAATAAAAGATTGATCTTCTATTGGTGATTTCCAAGCCGTTATTCTCCGAATCTCATCTCGTGCTCTTACTAAAGCCTCTATGGAAAAATCACCTTCGTCTGTGGGTTTACTTGATTCCACTTGTTCATCAAGAGCTTCTAGTTTCACTCCTTTAGTTCCTACATCCGTTATGGTTATATTTTCATAGTGTTTTTTTATTCCTCTTGTTGGCAGCATCCACAGGCATGGAAGACGCAGAAGCATGTAAAGGCGGAGCAGGGAGTCAGTCGGATCTTTTTTCAAAGAATTATGTTTTAAAATACTTTTCAAAAACCTCCAACGGTGATTTTTATCACTATTGTAACATATATAATATAGAAAAACCCTTTTCTTAATTTCTAGCTCCATTTTGTGCAAGCCGAGGAGTCCTCGAGCTTGAAGAGCTTAGGAAGAATGAGCGTATCAATTTTGGTTATTTTTAGACACCGTTTACCCCTTCAAATAGCACTTAGGACCTATTTTTTAACTATGCCGATCACTAGATGTGAAACCGGTCAAAGCTAGTCTAGAAACTATAAAAAGAGCTAGAGAGCTCATTTTTGGGGTGACTTAGTGTTGGTTAGTGTGAGCTTAGAGCTATTTTGAGCTTGTAAGAGTGTTCTTGAGTAATAGAGTTGATTTCTCACCTTACATTGTGTCTTGCTTGTCTCTTCGTAGTGTGTGTGTATGTGTGTGTGCATCTCTATGCTTCTCACCTTCACTCTCACTTCATCTCACATTCACGATCTTCATATCACTCCTATCTCTTCCGCGGATTGACATTAAGGAGGTGGAGCTTCTTAACGTGGTTCTCACCATTGTGCTAGAGCAACACCAAATTTGGCGCCGTTGCCGGGGATCGAGTCTAGGACAAATGTGTGATGGTAAGAGTATAGCAAGAAGTGGCATTGGAAGGTAAAAATTTCAGTTTTTGTTGTTTTTAGTTAGTTTTTAGTGTTTTTCACCTCCCCCACACTCCATCTTCATCACCGCATCATCATCTCCAACTCCAAAAAAATCAGAAAATTCACCATATCCACCGATTCTCCTCATTTCCCCTCATTTGTGCATGAGCGAGAGAGAGAGAGCTTTTGTGCTTGTGTGTACTTGTGTGTTTTTGAGTTTTCTTGTAGGTGCAGAGCTCGAGTGCATCAGGAAAGCTTGGAAAAGGTAAAATTTCAATTTCTGTCAGAAATCTGCCGAGTGTGTCAGACCATCCCGATGGTCTGCCAAGTTCGGTATTTTTGGTAAGCGAGTTCACCACGAGGTAGGCGACACACGTGCATACAAGAATCCACAGACGCATCTAAAAAATTCATACTTTGGTGGACCATCGCAATCGGCTCAGACCATCGCGATTGTGTCACACCATCGCGACGGTCTCACGCCATCACGACAGTTCACTTGAACCATCACGATGGTCCTTGACCATCGTGATGATCCCGTCGACCCCACGCCATTGCGATTGGCTCATGCCATCACCTCGATAGTGCCATGTGGCAAGCTAAACCATCGCGATTGCTCACTAGCCACGCCATCGCGACGAGACCCTTACACCATCGCGACAGCTCAAAATTTGGACCATCGCGATTGGCTCACGCCATCACATATGTGACCATCGTGACGGTTCACTTCGAACCATCGCGAAGGTCAACATTGACCGTTGACTGACGCCATTGCGATTGTTCACTCAATCGGACCATCGCTATGCCTCACCCCGACCATCAGGATTGCTCACATTTAGACCATCGTGACCATGCACTTCAGATTATCACGACGGTTCGTGCACACGCCATCGCGAGGGCTCGCCTGGACCATCGCGACGGTCCCAGACCATCGCAATCATCTCAGACCATCGTGATTGCCCACCCAAACACAAATTTTAGGGTTTCAATTTTTGGCCAATTTCGGGGCTGTTTTTGGGAAATTTTTGGGTGATTAGTCTCATTAGTAGAGCGCTTAGCTCATATTTGAAGAAAAACCTGTTTGTGAGTTTTTACCCCCGAGAGCCTGAATGCTCACATTCTCTATGGAAAATGTGAGACCTACCTCTTCAAATCGTTGAAATATTCTTTCACAATAAGAGATATGGTCAAGAACAAATTTACGACATCTAGATGAATCTAAAGTAATGTCCTTTACATGTTCCTCACTCCCTTTAATTGGAATATCATCAATGAATGGCATACTTATATGAGGGATAAAATCATGTAAGACCATATTCATAGCACTCATCATATGAGCCACAGAATTGGTGGCTCCTTGAGGTAAAGTACACATTCGCACTAAGCCTAAAGGAGTTTTCATTGTGGTTATGTCACGACTATCAATTGCTAATTGGAATTGGTCATATCCCGAATATAAATCACCCATTGAATAGATAGAATGTCCTGAAAATGATTCAGCAAACTCATCTACAATGGGTCCTGTTCCTACATTCCTTATGGTGAATTTATTGAGAGGTTGGAGATCTTGAATAAAACATAGATTCCCATTCTTTTTAGGCATAGTGAACCATCTGTTTGAGTAAGGTGCAAAAGATGGCTCTAAAATTCTCATGTTTATCTTCTCCTTAAGTAGTTTCATTAGCTCAGGTAAGTGAGCCTTTGGAACAGGTATAGGACGAAGATTCCATGGAATATGTGGAATAGTAAAGATTATCATGGGTGCAACTAGCTTAGGATCTACACAACCAATCTCATGAGGATACATAGTAGAGGCTTTCCCATGGCTACGTATGAATCTCTCAAATTTATCTCTCTCTGCTGGCAAAAGAAAGTCATCATCTCTACCAATTTTCACTTGTTTGATTGTCGCATCCATGAATGTATGTCCTATGTTTTTCTTATCCCGAAGAGTTGGATCATTTTTCACATCAATGATTTTTTCATTACTTGAGGTAATGGTTGAGCTATGGGTTTGATTTTTTTGTCTACAATTTTGTACTTTGTTTCAACTAAGGCATCACGTGTTTGGTTAAATTTTGAGCACTTGTTAACATTGAGAGCATACTCTTGGATTAGAGCATACTCATCAAGGGAAGAAAGAAGAATAATATGGGAATTGAAGACATAACTCTAGCTCCTCAAGAGTAGAGAAACAATGAGATGTCTCAATCATATGCTCAATGTTCTCATCAAGTTCCGTGATTTTGTTGTTTTTATAAATTTTTTGGGTTTTTTGGATAAAAGACTTGGACAATTGACTCTTATGAAGAAAATCGGACGCCATTGCGATTGTTCACTCAATCGGACCATCACGACGCCTCACCCCGACCAAAGCGATTGCTCACATTTAGACCATCGCGACTGTGCACTTCAGACCATCACGACGGTTCGTGCACACGCCATCGCGATAGTTCGCCAGGACCATCGCGACGGTCCCAGACCATCGCGATCATCTCAGACCATCGCGATTGCCCACCCAAATGCAAATTTTAGGGTTTCAATTTTCGGCCAATTTTGGGGCTATATTTGTGAAATTTTTGGGTGATTAGACTCATAGGAGAGCCCTTAGCTCATATTTGAAGAAAAACCTGTTTGTGAGTTTTTACTCCCAAGAGCCTGAACGCTCACATTCTCTATGGAAAATGTGAGACCTACCTCTTCAAATCGTTTAAATATTCTTTCACAATCAGAGATATGGTCAAGAACAAATTTACGACATCCAGATGAATCTAAAGTAATGTCCTTTACACGTTCCTCACTCCCTTTAATTGGAATATCATCAATCAATGGCATAGTTATATGAGACATAAAATCATGTAAGACCATATTCATAGCACCTATCATATGAGCCACAGAATTGGTCTCTCCTTGAGGTAAAGTACACATTTGCACTAAGCCTAAAGGAGTTTTCATTGTGGTTATGTCACGACTATCAATTGCTAATTGGAATTGGTCATATCCCGAATATAACTCACCCATTGAATAGGTAGAATGTCCTGAAAATGATTCACCAAACTCATCTACAATGGGTCCTGTTCCTACATTCCTTATGGTGACTTTATTGATAGGTTGGAGATCTTGAATAAAACGTAGTTTCCCATTCTTTTTAGGCACAGTGAACCATCTGTTTGAGTAAGGTGCAAAAGATGGCTCTAAAATTCTCATGTTTATCTTCTCCTTAAGTAGTTTCATTAGCTCAGGTAAGTGAGCCTTTGGAACAGGTATAGGACGAAGATTCCATGGAAAATGTGGAATAGCAAAGATTATCATGGGTGCAACTAGCTTAGGAACTACACAACCAATCTCATGAGGATACATAGTAAAGCCTTTTCCATGGCTACGTATGACTCTCTCAAATTTATCTCTCTCTACTGGCAAAAGAAAGTCATCATCTCTACCAATTTTCACCTATTTGGTTGTCTCATCCGTGAATGTATGTCCTGTGTTTTTCTTATCCCGAAGAGTTGGATCATTTTTCACATCAATGATTTTTTCATTACTTTCTTGAGGTAATGGTTGAGCTATGGGTTTGATTTTTTTCTCTATAGTTTTGTACTTTGTTTCAACTAAGGCATCATGTGTTTGGTTAAATTTTGAGCACTTGTTAACATTGAGAGCATACTCTTGGATTAGAGCATACTCATCAAGGGAAGAAAGAAGAATAATATGGGAATTAGAATTTTTTTGAAGACATAACTTTAACTCCTCAAGAGTAGAGAAACAATGAGATGTCTCAATCATATGCTCAATGTTCTCATCATGTTCCATGATTTTGTTGTTTTTATAAATTTTTTGGGTTTTTTGGATAAACGACTTGGACAATTAACTCTTATGAAGAAAATCTAATCTAGAATGTGGAAAACAAAGTGACAAACTATTGTACATGTTGGTTGGATGCGATATGTCAAACCAATATCCACTGTTGTCCCGCTCAACAATGGATTCTATCCGAAATTTTGATCATATGTAGCTCCAAACATGAATCGAGGTGCACAATTACTACAAGCATGCTCATGACCCTGAGTAACAATAGGTTTCTTTCTAATTGACAATCGATTCCTAGGATGATTCACTCCTACCGTCATGACTTGAAGTGATTGCATTCCATCCTTAGACTTAAATCTAGCATAGGTAGACCCATCATCCATGGCTTTAGTTTCCATATGACTCTCACAAATAAAGGGTTGACCTAAGGGAACTTCATAGGAGCAATTATCTTGAATAAAAAAGTTAAACTCTTATGTGATTCCTCCTATGGATATGGGCATACTAGCACAAGCTCTATATAGGGTACCTACACCATTATCTGCAGTTCTCATACGCCATCCACAATCTTTATCTATGGGCCATCGAAACTTATCATAGACTTCTCTTGAAATCACATTGATTTCGGAGCCGGAATCTACTAATGCATTCATAGTGATAGTGTTCTTATCATTTCCTATTTTAACATGCATCTCTGATGTACCTCTAGACCAAAATGTTCTTTTAAAGTGACTTTTAGGATTGTTTTCATGATTTTCATGGTCAAGTTGAATAGGTCCTAAGAAATTTTTATTAACATTTACTTCATGATCATCAAAGTCCTCTTCATCAGATTCATCAAAGTTTAAGGCTTCATTCATAGCTTGAACTTGATCTAGAGAATCTTGCATCTCAATATCTAGATTAAGCGGAAACCTCTTCCTTTTAATTAGGCCGATAAAGTTATCTTTAAAAACAGGCTTTGCAATAGAGAAAACTTGTTCTAAAGACATAATCACTTGACTCTTAAGCAAAATGTCATCTAAAATCTTCATAGGATCTATTTTTCTCTCAATTTCTAAAATCAAGATGGCTTTAGGTTTTCTCTTTGGTTTCTTTTGTTTTTGCTCAGGGTCTTGTTTTTGTTCATGTTCTCGTGTTTGAACTTCAGTTTGTTTTGATTGTTCTTGTTTATCTAAAGGCTTTGGTTCTGTTTTTCTTTGCTGTGTCTTCTTCCCTTTTTATTTCTCCTCTTGTTTTTGTTCATTGGGTTGTGATTCTTGTTTTTTATCTTTGGATTGTGATGTTTCTCCTAGCTCTATGATTGTTTCTATTCCCTCTCAGGTTTGTTTTCGTGTCACTCTTCTTTCACTAGGCTCAGCTTCATCTCTTTTTCATTTTTCTTCTACATTGGATATGTGAGAAATAAGAGATTGATCTTCTATTGGTGATTCCCAACCCGTAATTCTCCTAATCTTATCTCATGCTCTTACTAAATCCTCTATGGAAAAATCACCTTCCTTTGTGGGTTTACTTGATTCCACTTGTTCATCAAGAGCTTCTAGTTTCACTCCTTTAGTTCCTACATCCGTTATGGTTATATTTTTATAGTGTTTTTTCATTCCTCCTGTTGGCAGCAGCCAGAGGCATAGAAGATGCGGAAGCATGTAAAGGCCGAGCAAGGACTCAGTCAGATCTTTTTTCAATGAATTATGTTTTAAAATACTTTTCAAAAACCTCCAACAGTGATTTTTATCACTATTGTAACATATGTAATATAGAAAAACCCTTTTCTTAATTTCTAGCTCCATTTTGTGCAAGCCGAGGAATCCTCGAGCTTGAGGAGCTTAGGTAGAATGAGCGTATCAATTTTGGTTATTTTTAGACACCGTTTACCCCTTCAAATAGCACTTAGGACCTATTTTCTAACTATGTCAGTCACTAGATGTGAAACCGGTCAAAGCTAGTCTAGAAACTATAAAAAGAGCTAGAGAGCTCATTTTTGGGGTGACTTAGTGTTGGTTAATGTGAGCTTAGAGCTATTTTGAGCTTGTAAGAGTGTTCTTGAGTAATAGAGTTGATTTCTCACCTTCCATTGTGTCTTACTTGTCTCTTCGTAGTGTGTGTGTATGTGTGTGTGCATCTCTATGCTTCTCACCTTCACTCTCACTTCATCTCACATTCACGATCTTCATATCACTCCTATCTCTTCCGCGGATTGACATTAAGGAGGTGGAGCTTCTTAACGTGGTTCTCACCATTGTGCTAGAGCAACACCAAATTTGGCACCGTTTTCGGGGATCTAGTCTAGGACGAATGTGTGATGGTAAGAGTATAGCAAGAAGTGGCATTGGAAGGTAAAAAATTCAGTTTTTGTTGTTGTTTTTACTTAGTTTTTAGTGTTTTTCACCTCCCCCACACTCCATCTTCATCACCGCATCATCATCTCCGACTCCAAAAAAATCAAAAAATTCACCATATCCATCCATTCTCCTCATTTCCCCTCTTTTGTGCAGAGCGAGAGAGATAGAGCTTTTGTGCTTGTGCGTTTTTGAGTTTTCTTGCAGGTACAGAGCTCTAGTGCATCAAGAAAGCTTGGAATAGGTAAAATTTTAGTTTCTGTTAGAAATCTACCGAGTGTGTCAGACGATCGCGATGGTCTGCCAAGTTTGGTATTTTTGGTAAGCGAGTTCACCACGAGGTAGGCGACACACGGGCATACACGAATCCACAGATGCATCTAAAAAATTCATACTTTGGTGGACCATCATGATTGGCTCAGACCATCGCGATTGTGTCACACCATCGCGATTGGCTCACGCCCTCACGACGGCTCGGCCGGACCATCGCGACGCTCTCACGCCATCGCGATGGTTCTCTTGAACCATTACAATGGTCCTTGACCATCATGACGATCCCGTCGACCCCACGCCATCACCTCAATAGTGCCACGTGGCAAGCTAGACCATCGTGATTGCTCACTAGCCACGCCATCGCGACGAGACCCTTACAACAGCGTGACAGCTCAAAATTTGGACCATCGCGACGGTTCACTTCGGACCATCGTGACGGTTCACGTTGACCATTGACTGACGCCATCATGATTGTTCACTCAATCGGACCATCGCGATGCCTCACCCCGACCATCGCGATTGCTCTCATTTAGACCATCGCGACCGTGCACTTCAGACCATCGTGACGGTTCGTGCACATGCCATCGCGACGGTTCGCCTGGACCATTGCGACGGTCCCAGACCATCGCGATCATCTCAGACCATCGCGATTGCCCACCCAAACACAAATTTTAGGGTTTCAATTTTTGGCCAATTTCGGGGCTATTTTTGGGTGATTAGACTCATAGGAGAGCCCTTAGCTCATATTTTTAGATAAGCTAATTTGAGGTTGACCATCTATGGGACTAGGAAAGAAAGGGGGCCTTGGGAAGAAAATTTGTGCCAAAAGTTAAGGGACTCAAAAGAGTATAAACTTAGGTGCTTGATCATCCATTGTGATATTGGTCTAATATTGGATTTTTCCAGGTCTAGAAAATTCAATCAAGGGCAACCAAAGCAAAGCTGTGAAGGGCATAAAGCTTGGGAAGCACGACTTCTTGGGCATCAAAGCAACCAGAAAAGCTAACTCGAGGTTAGAAGATTACTCAACCCCCTCAGTCAATTTTTAGCTTAGGATAAACGTTAGCATTGTGGATTAAAGACGATAGGAACGCCTCAAGTTCAAGAGAACTAAATTTATCAAGTCTAAGACTAAAGATAAAGGTGTGTGATACGAAAACCTAAAGGAAAGAAGATAAGTCTGATGGAACGAGAACTCAAAGTACCACGGAAAATCGAATTCTTGACGCATACATTAAGACAAGAATCTAAGGGGATTCAAAAAGAATCAAGAAAGTAATAACAGAGAATCATTGACGATCTAAGCGTGTACTGAGCGTGCAAGGAAGAAAATTCATGAACCTTAGATCGGGCAAACACATAGGTAAGTCAGACCGACGAAGCCTTAGATCATCAGAGGCAAGTGCAGGAACTACTGCACGATCGTGGGCTCAACAATTGAACACTAGTTACCCCTACGAGAGCTCAGATACTAGCGAATCAGAAATGGCATTTAGCACAGAAAGACCAAAAGGAGGTCGAATGTAGCATACTTGGAAAAACCAGAAGGACCCTATAGGACTCAATTGGAGTTTCGGCGAACCAACCGCTTAGGTGCTCGCATCTATGAGGATGGTTTGCGAAGACAAGTGGTGCAAATGCATAACCCCGATGAACCCATTGGATTGGAATGTCCAGTGGTGAAATTCGAGAGAGATGCGTACATAGACAAGGAAGGAACGACGAATATCTTAAGTACGTAGCCAAACAATACAAATGAGTTTGGCGTGATTCAGTTAGAGACGAAAGCGAGATCTCAAGGAAAAGAACCATTAGAAGAACCTAGAACACCTAGAGGGAAATCTGTACTGACACGAGTACTAGTTCCAGAGTGGACCCCTTAGGATAACATAAGCATAGAGTTGTTTGTAAATAAAGAAACTCACGAAGTATTTTGGAGGTACATAACACAACAACCTAGTGAGGTAGGCTCCATCATGATCTATGAGTTCAAGGACCCGGATACACCTCGAAAGGTTGTATACCTGGATGAGACTTCAGAAAGAGTGTTTGTGGTACCAGACCACGCTAGAAATACATACACATGGAGAGGTGAATTGGTATTCCCTCCATCTCGAACAAACGTAAACGCAAACCAACAAGGGGCAGGAACATCCTCATCCCATGGCATGCAAAGAGAGAAGAATAAAGAAAAATTGGAAGTAAGTTTCAATCACCCCATAGGGAGAGATAGAACAACCACGGACACTAACAGAGTGGATAAACAAAGAGATCATGGAATGCCTGGAGGTAGAGATGATTTTCCTCTACCTAGACCACGTGAACACACAAGAATATTAAGACCCACTCAGTTAGTAAAATCCATGAAAAATAATTTTGATGGGACAGGAGATCCCTATGACCACGTTGTAGAATTTAAGCAAGTGTTAAGAGCAGAACAAGTCGAAAACATGTTCACACAATACAATACATTTGGACTAATGTTAAAGAATACCGCTTTAACTTGGTTCCAACCATTGCAACAAAGGCAATTTAGAGACATCCATCACTTTTTAGAGTCATTCATCACCGAATTCTCTAAAAGTGGGATTGTTGATATATTTAGGTAGTGATGTGTGTGAACACTCTAGGACTGCCGGGGCACTTTTTTCCCTCTTTAGGAGGTTTTTTTCCCCCGGCTTGTATATACGCCTATTGCCCTAATGGGCTACTTATCTTTGTACATTCCCTAGTAATACATTCAGTCGTGTGTGTTGTGCTCCGAGCTTCTTCTTCTTCCTTGTGCTGTTCGCGTGCTTCCACAGACGTCTAACTCCAACAATTGGTATCAGAGCAGGTCGTCGCTTCTTCTAGGGCGCTGTCGACACTCCTCCATTTGCAATCTCAGATTCGAATGCACTATTGCAACGCTTGTGCAGGCTATTTCGTCCTTTTGTGCCAAAGGTATATACCAGTTTCTGTTCGCCAGTTTAAGCGTCTCGAAGTCTGCTACAGGTCTAGCAGAACTCGTTTGGGTAGTTTCGTTCAACTTTTTTAGATACAGTCAATTTTCTGCATCAAGGTATTTTAGTCACAGGCCATGGCTGAAAGCAGTGATGTATTCCGTATGTTGGCTGTTGAGGATAAGTTGGATGGTACCAACTACCCATTATGGGCTTATATGATGCGACATGTACTGGTTGCAAAAGGATTGTGGAACATTGTGCAGGGTGTTGAAAGACGTCCTGTTACACCTGTAACGACAGGTACTGCAAATACAGGTGTTGGAGCTGATGAAGATGGTGTCGAAGATGATATTCCGTAGATTCCTGTTCGTGCTGCTGTTTCTGTTGCACCTACTGCAGAGCAGATTCGTTGGGATGGCAGAGATGCCCAGGCACATGCATTGATAGCTTTGTCTGTCAAACGTGCCATTATTCCTCACATTCGCTCTTGCAGAACAGCAAAGGATGCTTGGGATACACTTACCACTTTGTACCAGGCTAGGAATGAGGCTCGTGTTGCTTACCTCCGAAAACAGTTGGAGAGTGAGCACATGAATGAAGGTGATTCTATGGACAGTTTTCTTACAAAGATCAAAGACCTGAAGGAACAATTGATTTCTGCTGATGAGGTTATACCAGATAGCTCACTTGTGCAGACCATTCTGAATGGTCTTCCTGATTCATATCAGAGTTTTGCCTCTACTCTTCGGTTGATGATGAAAGGCAATCCGAATGCCTTGTCATTTGAGGAATTAGTCTCTGTTCTATTGCAGGAAGATCAGTCCAGGCAGAACAGGTCCATTATGCGTGTTGCAGATCAAGCTTTCCTGGCTAGTCAGAAGGGCAAAGGAAAATGGAGCTCTTCTACTAGTAAGCAGAAATCTGCAAATGCTGCACATTCAAAGAACCAAGACAAAGATGAGAAAAAATCAGAAAAGTAGAAATTGTTTTGTAAGTACTGTAAAGGCAATGATCATATCATAAAGAACTGTCCAAAACTGGCTGCTAAAGAGGCAAAGAAGAAAGAGGCTGGAATGGTTGTTGCAGAGGCCTCTACACCAAAAACAGAGTCTGCAAATCTTGTGCAGGAAGAAGAATGGGCATTTACTACTGTCTGCAGTTTTGACCCATCTTCTCCTGATCAGTGCATGTCTGCAGTAGACTCAGATGTTTGGTACTTTGACAGTGGGGCGACCAAACATATTACCTCGCAGCGCAGTTTCTTCTCTTCACTTGAGCCTGCTCCTACAGGGAATACTGTCACATGCGCCAATAACTCCTCTTATCCTGTTATGGGAGTTGGTAAGATCATTCTGACTACTGCTGATGGTAGTTCTTTCACTTTGTCAGATGCTTTATTTGTGCCAGGGATCAAAAAGAATCTGTTATCAGTTTCTGCATTAGCCAAGATTGGCTTGGTTGTGAAATTTGTTGATGACAGGTGTACAGTCCATGATCTCTCAAATGGCGATGTGATAATTGCATCTGGCATTTTATGTCGTGGGCTGTATAAGCTCATAGACTATGAAAGATCTGTGAATGATTCGGCATGTGCAGTTCATGATTCTCAGGCTATCTCAGATGCAAAGCTTTGGCATGCACGCTTTGGTCATCTGAATTTTGCTAGTTTGTTACGCCTGCAGAAATCTGAAATGGTGTCCTCTTTGCCCAAACTTGAGGCACCTGGAAAACATGTTTGTGAAGGCTGTATTTTGGGCAAAATGCAGCGTTCTTCCTTTCCAAAAGATGGTTCAGTTCGGGCTACGCAGAAATTGCAGCTTGTACATAGTGATGTCTGTGGTCCTATGCAGACACCCTCTTTTGGAAATTACCTTTACTTCGTGACTTTCATTGATGATTTTTCCAGGCATGCATGGGTATATCCACTCAAAGCAAAGTCCGAAGTGTTCATGTGCTTCAAACAGTTTTTGGTTTTAGCTGAAAATTTGTCAGCATGTAAAATGGGCACCCTCCGTTCTGATCGAGGGGGGGAATATATGTCTTCAGATTTTAATGCATTTCTGGCTGAACGTGGGATAAAACACCAGTGTACAGTGCCGTATACACCTCAACAGAATGGAGTTGCTGAACGAAAGAACAGGTCACTCATGGAGATGGCGAGGTGCATGGTCAAAAGTCAGGCTTTACCACATAGTTTCTGGCTTGAGGCTGTCATGTGTGCAGCATATGTACTGAACAGGTGTCCCACTAAAGCGTTGCAGTCTATCACTCCATATGAGGCTTGGCATGACCGCAAGCCATCTGTTGCTCATCTGCGTGTTTTTGGTTGTTTGGCATATGCATTAGTGCCTGAACAACATCGCAGAAAATTGGATGATAAGGCAGTAAAATGTATTTTTGTTGGGTACAGTTCTGAAAGTAAAGGCTATCATCTGTATCATCCACAGACTAAACGCATTCTGGTTAGCCGTGATGTTGTCTTTGTGGAAGATGCTATTCAGCCATTGCTTTCATGTACTAAGGAGACATCTGTTAGCTCCAAAGACATGTATGATACTTTGATGCCTCTTTTTACAGGTGGACAGGCTAGTGCTGGTCCTAATGAGGCAACTTCTCAGCCTTTGCAGGTTTCATATGATGATGCAGATCATTCCATTTCTGATGCAGATTTACATGATGCACTTGTTGATGAGAGAGCTGATATTGAGCAGGCAAAAACTATGCCAAAATGGCTGGTGCAGACTTTGCGTGACAGCAAATTAGATGCACCTTTGTCATATCGTACTCGTTCAGGCTCTCATAGTGCCTCCTTTGCATCAGATTTCTATGCTATGGCTGCATCTAGTCTCTGTGATGAGAATGAGCCTGTTTCTTTTGATGAAGCACAAAATTCAGAAAATTGGATGGCTGCTATGCAATCTAAATATGATGCTATAATGAAGAATGGTACATGGTCTTTATGTGACTTGCCTCCTGGCAAGAAGGCCATTGGCACTAAGTGGGTATACAAGCTGAAGCGTAAACCTGATGGTACAGTTGACAGGTATAAGGCTAGGCTTGTTGCAAAGGGTTATGCGCAGGAAAGAGGCATTGATTTTGATGAGACCTTTGCACCTACATGCCGTATGACTACTGTTCGGAGCATTTGTGCACTTGCAGCCCATCATGGTTGGAATGTACATTAGTTGGACATTAAAACAACATTTCTGAATGGTGACTTGCATGAAGAAGTGTATGTTTTTCAGCCCCATGGCTTTGTGCAGAAAGGGCATGAAAACCAGGTGTGCAGGTTAAAGAAGGCGTTATATGGTTTAAAGCAAGCACCACGTGCTTGGTATGAGAAGATACATGCCTATCTGATTGCACATGGTTTTGAGAACAGTCCAACTGAAAGCACCTTATATGTTAAGCGTGCTAATGATGTGCTTCTGATCATTGTTGTCTATGTTGATGACATGCTGCTCACTGGTCCTATTGAGACACATATTGCTGATTTTAAGGCTGATTTGCATGCCTCATTTGAGATGTCTGATTTGGGGCATTTGCATCACTATTTGGGCATTCAGTTTATGCACGTTGATGGTGGAATGGCTTTGTGTCAAACGAAATATATTGACACATTATTGCAGTGTTTTGGCCTTGAAGACTGTAAGCCTATTGCCACTCCTATGGAGACAGGATTACGATTGAGTCTTCATGATGCTGGAGATGCATTTGATGCTGTTCTCTATCAGCAGGCTGTTGGATGCTTGATTTACTTATGCATTACTCGACCAGATATTCAGTTTGCTGTCTCACAGATGAGCAGGTTCATGCATTGCCCAGGAGTCACGCATTGGAAAGTGGTTAAGCGCATCTTTCGCTACTTGAGTGGTACTCGGCTACTTGGGTTGTTTTATCCCAAGGGGGGATCACTACCGCCAGATTTGCATGCTTTTTCTGACTCAGATTGGGCTGGTTGCTATGACACTCGTGTGTCCACCAGTGGTTTTTGCTTCATGCTTGGTAGCTCATGTATATCTTGGTTGAGCAAGAAGCAGCCTACTGTGGCCACTTCCAGTTGTGAGGCTGAGTATAGGGCAGCTTTCATAGCGACTGTTGAGTGTGTGTGGCTCAGACGCCTTATGGCTGATTTGGGTGTTGGCCAGTCTTCTGCCACCACCATCTTCACTGACAGTCAGAGCGCATTGGCAGTTGCGAGGAACCCTGTGTTCCATGCTCGCACTAAGCACATTGAGGTGCATTATCACTATGTCAGGGAGAGGTTCTCTGCTGGGGAGATCAGCTTGGCATATGTGCCCACGCAGGAGAACATTGCAGACCTTTTCACGAAGGCTCTGCCTAGGGAGAAGTTTGAAGCTTTCCGCAAAGCTTTGGGCTTACTTCCTTTTGTGGAGTGATTTCCACATAGCTTGGAACTTCCTTATACATGAGTGCCAGCTCCTTGTTCATCGCATCACTCCCAGGGGGGATTTGTTGATATATTTAGGTAGTGATGTGTGTGAACACTCTAGGACTGCCGGGGCACTTTTTTCCCTCTTTAGGAGGTTTTTTTCCCTCGGCTTGTATATACGCCTATTGCCCTAATGGGCTACTTATCTTTGTACATTCCCTAGTAATACATTCAGTCGTGTGTGTTGTGCTCCAAGCTTCTTCTTCTTCCTTGTGCTATTCGCATGCTTCCACAGACGTCTAACTCCAACAGGGATTAGGTATGACACGTGTTCGTTGATTCATAGTTTCAAATAGACCCCTCAGGAAACAGTAAGACTCGTAGGACGTAGGTTTAGACAATATGTTGAAAGATGTCCAATGCAACAGCTACCCTCACAAGCCAAACAAGTGTCATTGTTTCTAGATGGCTTGTTGAGCTCTAAACTACGCTCGTACGTGTACTTAAAAGAACCCAAAACGCTAGAGCAGTGTGTAAGAATATGTATAGACATTGATACAACTTAGGAGACGAATTGGAACTCTCAAAGGTCTACAAGGACTCAGACTGTTCTTCTCTACCATCCACAAAATTGTCTAACTCGATAGAGGACCTAGCAGAAAAAGTGGCCCAGAAACTAGGAGTTTCTAGTAAACAGATGCCCAAGTTAACAACTAATGTACGTTGTTACACGTGGTCGAAATCATTTGGCAAATGTGTGCTCCAATGCAACACAACCGCAAGCCAACCCTAGTGGCCAATACTGCACTATTGAGAGAAGATACACGAATCATACGGCTCAGGACTTCCCATACAACAAACAGGCAGTAAGACAGAACTACCCGCAAGCATACCAGCAGCCAGGTAGGTATCAAGGCCAATACAATGCTCAACCTTATTACTATAGGCCTCCTCAGAATTACCCATACCAGGCTCAACAAAGACCTCAACCTGTCTTAGCTCAGCAGCCACCCCCACCAGTGAATGTCATCTCAGTGAAATACACTGCTGCAGAAGAGAACCTAAGTAGGGCATTAGTGCCTTCTTCACCTTTGATCACAGAGAGTGACCCAAACTCAAATATTTTTGACTCTACTCATGTAGATAGTCCACCCGCTTATTACACGGAGTCACCAGAACATGTGGAGACATATCATTATGATAGTCCACCAGTGGAACCTAGTTGGGAGCCCGAATACGCTAATGTGATGTATACAAACCCAAATCCACGGCCTCAATTAAGACAGCAAAGACCACAAGGCCCTAGAGGACCATGCTTTAGGTGCCAAGGAGACCACTTCATAAAGGATTGTCCACATCCTCCGATAGCAGGGCAATCACAGTACTATAACATACAAGGCTTTTGTGCCGATTGTGGTAAAGAGCACATAATCAAAGATTGTCCTAAGAACCCAGTAAATGTGTCAAATGTGACACCCATCAACGTGATAGGCATTGTAAACAACACAGATGGATCCAACCCTACATATGTGCCTATCCAAGCTATAACCAGAGCCCAGGCGCTCTTACAGAACCAACAACTTAATCATGAGAAAGTAGCCGAAAGTAGTGAAGTCGCAGAATCTAGCAGTAAAAAGACGAAATCTTGGAAAGATTCTAGAGAAAGGATCAAGCAAAAATGGAGTAAAAAGATAACTGAGTTGGAAGGAAGTCTCAAGGAATCTAGAGCCAAAATTCTAGAATTGACTTCACAAGAATTGAATCAAGAGAATCTAGCTCAAAAATCAGGATCAATTTTGGCGGAACCCATACCGGAAAACCTAGACATGACGTTTCGTGCATATCAGGCTAGATTAAAAGAGGGACCTCAAGTAGTTGAAATGAGTAAGAACTACCCACGAGCTGATCTAGAAATTGAGAGAACTAAGCTTTGCAATGAAGATGGTAGAATTAGCATAAGCTTTGTTCGAAGCCTCGAGATATCTTAATTGGAATAACATGGCAAAACCGGAACTACAATTTCAAGGACTAATGGAGAGGCTAGAATACTTGATAAAAAGCAAAGAGAAAAAGGATCAGCATAGGAATCTTAGTGTCCCAGAGACATAGGAAAGAAATGCATCATCCCTGTCTCAAGTACCCAATACAGAAAGTCAAGACAATCTGTCTTCCATACATAGGTACTCACATGAATTTTTGAGAGAAATACAAGAAGAGAACTGGAGAAAAGAACAAGGAACTCATCCTCCTATTCAAGAAATAGATGACTTGCAGGAGCAATTTCCCCAAGACATTCCCTCTATTTACGATGATGTAGAGGAGGAACCATTAAGTGAACATACAGGCTTTGAATCCAATTCTTTGCAAGATTTACCTCAGTTCACAGGACCCTGGGAAGCAAAGTCTATTAGTATGAGAGCACCCATGATAATAGGTGAGGAATGAAGAATCAGTAATCCCTAGAAACACGAAAGTGATAAAGAACACCAAAGTTCAATGTAATCTCACCCTAGAGGAGTTGTTGAAGGTAAAACCGGAATTGTGGAAACATGTAGCAAATCAATTCCCTGAGATTGCTACTACTCCCTCACATATAGGATCACATAAGAAGGTACCAGAGATACCCATAGAAAAGATAGGAGATGTAAGCGAGGGAGAGGAAGGTAACACTTATCTTCCAATAACCCATCAGGACTACACCACGAAAGCCATCTTAGATTCAGGAGCCGGAGTAGCCATCGCTACCACCGCTTTATGGAAATGTTGGGGTAAGCCAGCACTCAGACCTACCAGGATGAAACTACAAATGGCTGACAGACACATAGAAAAACCATTAGGCATACTAGAAGGCATATCTCTCACCACTTGTGGTGTGGAGTTTGAGCATACCTTTGCCATTTGTGACTTTGCAAAAAATCATGCTTATGAGATGATATTGGGACGACCATTCATGTGTCATTTGCAAATTGTACAAGATTGGGGAACCAATTCTTTGTACTTGCAACATTTAGGAGTGACTACTAAAGTCAATCTTAAAGACTATTCACATCGGGACGTACCCCCAATACAATGGAATACCATCCATAAGACACCAGTAGAAACAGAATCTGTACACTCATTAGAGTCAGACCCCTCATGGTTACACGAGGACACTCACTTATGGATGTGTAATGTAGCAAAACAAGAGGAAGAAAGGTTAAAAGCCAGGACTTTAGGTACAGAACGACATCCACGAACCCTTCAAGACCCAGCTTACGCACCAGTAGTATTCCCAGATGAAGAGTTCGAACCCCATGGTTGGGCAGAAATCCTAGCAACCATGGATGTAGCCATCAATGAAGAACAATGGACCCCCCACTGCGGCGAGGATGGCTATGACATTTCAGTTTTCACGATAGAGCCAATCATGAGTGATTCAGTTCTAGAAGAGTGTGAACCTAACACTGATGCATTTGAGGATGCAAGTGATTTCGATTTAGAGTTATTTATTATGGACCCACCATTTTCATCAGAGGAAGAATATTTCTACGAAGTAGAGGCTCACCCTCAGAAACACGAAGAAATTCTGAATGATGTGAGAATAGCCACACAAGTGACTAGCAAGAGTGAAGGCAAGAAAAGAAAGAAGAAAGAAACCACGTCAGAAACAGAAGAATCCTTGTTTGAAGTACCCGAGAATTTCAAGAAATATGAAATAGAAGATAGAAGAATAATGGTATGAATGCCGAACAGAAAAGCTGACATTAGAGAAGTATATGATAACCGAGAGAAAACCAAGAAAATCATAGTTGCCATAGAAGGAGAAGAAGAAAAATGTACATACATTGGGCATGATTTGACGAAGGAAGAAGAAGAAGAGTTAGTTGCCCTATTGTGCGAATATAGAGATGTGTTTGCTTGGAGTTACAAAGATTTGAAAGGAGTAGATCCAGACATATGTTCTCATAGAATCCCTATGACTCCAGATGCAAAACCGACAAAACAGAAACCGTACACGTACAATTTTATAAATATGCTGCGAAGATTAAAGAGGAAATAGATCGCTTGATAGAAGCAGGATTCATTTACGAAATTGAGCATGCCGAATGGGTATCCCCCATTGTGGTTGTGCCCAAGAAAAATGGGAAATTGCGTGTGTGTATTAACCTTAAAAAAGTTAATACTGCCACGATTAGGGACAGTTATCCTCTTCCTATCACGGAACATTTATTGGAAAGAGTTGCGGGCAAGGAAGTTTATAGCTTTCTTGATGGATTTTCACGCTATAATTAAGTAGCCATTGCTCCAGAAGATCAACACAAGATGGCTTTTGCCACTGAATGGGGCATATTTGCATTTCATGTGATGCCTTTTGGCTTAACAAATGCACCCCCTACTTTCCAGCGACTCATGTGTCATGTTTTCAAGGAATTCTTACGCAAGAATCTGGAAGTTTATGTCGATGACTTATGTGCACATTCGAATATAAGACAGACACATATCCCTGAGTTAAGACAAATATTTGACAAATGTCGAGAATATCAGGTTTATTTGAACCCAGAAAAGTGTGTTTTCATGGTCAGACAAGGAAAATTTTTAGGACACATTGTGTCAAAGAATGGAATTTCTACGGACGAAGAAAAAGTGAAAGTAATTGCCCATCTACCTAGACCAACTAACGTGAAAGAAGTACATGCATTTATGGGCTATTGCGGTTATTATAGACGATTCATACACATGTATGCAATCATAGCCAAGCCTTTGTACTCTCTTTTGACCCATTTTGAATGGAGAGACGAATGTGAGAATTCATTCAACGAACTTAAACGACGCTTGTGCTCAGCACCTATATTGACAACCCCAGATTGGAGTAAGTCATTCCATGTGCATGTGGATGCATCCAATTATGGCATAGGATGTGTGTTAGCACAACCCACGAGTGACGGTAACATAGATCTCCCCATAGCTTACGCGAGTAGACAATTGAACGCAGCAGAAAGAAATTACACCACTACGGAATGAGAAGGATTAGGAATGATCTATGCAGTAAAGAAATTCAGACATTATTTGTTGGCCAACAAATTCAAGTTCTTTACAGATCATCAAGCACTATTGTATTTAGTCAACAAGCCATGTAACACGGGATGATTAATACGTTGGTTTCTATTACTCATGGAGTATGATTTTGAAGTCGTAGTCAGAAAAGGAAAGACACATCTCAGAGCTGACCACCTTTCAAGATTAACCTCAGGAGAAGCTCCTCAAGGAGTAGTGGAAGAATTACCCGATGCATACTTGTTTAACCTTGAGATAGCACCAGAATGGGCTAAGCCGATAGTCCCTATTCTCACATACGGACCCAAGAATCCTAGGATAAGGATCAAAGAAGGAGAGATTACCAAATCTCAAAGATATCAAATCATAGCGGGAAGCATATATAAATAGGATAATCAAAAGATTCTCTCTTGTTGTGTAGATGAATCAAAACATGCAAATTGGTTGCAATTAGCACACATAGGTGCATTGATGCAACATCACTCAAAACATCGAACATTACAAACTCTGCATAGACTAGGAGTATATTGGCCTACGATGGAAGCAGTTGTCTACAAGTTGTGTAAAGAATGCCCTGTCTGTTGTGAAAGACCACCAGTAGAACATGCTACATTGTATCACGTGTCTCTCACACCAGACTAGAGTGAATCTCTAGTGACGTACTTGAGGACGAACACATTCCCTCAAGGAATGACTTTAGCATGACAACACAGTCTAGAGCAGGAAGCTCAAGACTATTCACTTATTGGCGATAATCTATACAAAAGAGGAAGAGACGGATACTTAAGACAATGTGTTCATGAAAGCGATTATCTGAGCATACTAGAGACTGCACACCAAGGTGTTGCAGGAGGTCATTTTGGACCAGATAGGATAATCAAAGCCATCCTCTTTGCAGGATTATGGTGGCCCACTCTTCACATGGATGTGCATACCTATGTAAAGAGATGTGATGTGTGCCAAAGAACTCAATTCATTAGGGGAAAAAATGAACCCTGCATGGGCCTTGTAAGGATCCCTAATTTTTAGGGATTAAAATTAATCATGCTAGGGATAAAGGAAGCATGGAAAACCAGTAGTGGTATTTTATTTAAAAATATTATTTCTTAAGGGCCACATCTGATTCCTCAATTTGAACGGATTCGCACTTGTTGAGAGCTGTTAGATACCGTGAATGAACGGGTACGATTGATGAAGTGTGCTGTCAAAAAAGGACAAAATACTGCGCTCAGTTGGGAAGGGTTCGTTGCCATCCTCAGCCCTTGGATATTCACTACGAACGGATGAGATGACCCAAGGTACCTCTGGCAAAAAAAGAAAAACTAGAGAACCCACATCATTTGTGAGAGGTGGGAATAATGAAGAGAGAGACTCATGGGCGTACACGATTTGTGAGCCATTCGATTGCTATGACGGACGGACACGATTCACGGTACAATTCTGGCAGAAAAAGACAAAATAAGACTCATTCAAGTCATATGACATGGGAAAAGGAAGAGAGAGACTACATTGGGACGCGAACGAATGGAGTCCCTTGGATTTCTTTCGATCGGACGTCCCATATTAAAACGTGCACGTCTCTCTATTTTTCAAGCATAGCCGTTGGATTTCATTCATATCCAAGGGTCCATACCATTTTTGGATTGCGAAATTTGAATCCTAAACCACTACATGAGAAATACCACTTTTATAATCACATTTTGGTTGTTTTGACCAATCCAAAACCAAGGAAACCTAGGCCTAGCCTACTTGATTGAGGCTCTAGACTGTGGCCACCACCCTCCTCTCATTGGTCCATCACTAATCAGCCCTTAATCTAAAAGGCCCATGCAGGGTTCATTTTTTCCCCTAATGTTCCTACTCGCAGAGATGAAATGCCATTGAAACCCATGAAGGGTGGAGGTGCATTTTCTAAGTGGGGTATAGACTTTGTAGGACCCATTAACCCCCCTGCAAAAGGTACACATGCTGAATACATTATTGTTGCCACATATTATCTCACCAAATGGGTAGAAGCAAAAGCCACGAAAAAGAATGATGCACACACGACTACAAAATTCTTATTTGAAAATGTCTTTACAAGATATGGATTGCCTATAGAGTTAGTGAGCGATCAAGGAACTCACTTTCTAAACCAAGTCATTGAATATTTGTTACAAGATTTTATGGTGATTCACAAGAAATCCGCACCATATCATCCTCAGGCCAATGGTCAGGGTGAAAGCACTAACAAGATCCTTTGTAACGTACTGACGAATCTTGTGAACAACAAACGTTCAGATTGGGACAAACAGTTACACCATGCTGTTTGGGCATATCGAGTGGCCTACAAGACCGTACTCAATGCAACTCCCTTTCAGATGGTTTTTGGTCAGAATGTTTTGCTTCCTTTGGACTTCTTGATACCGACCCTTAAGGTTGCACAAGAACATCAGTGGACTAGCCATGAATTATCAGCAAGAATAATGGACTTGGAATGATTAGGAGAAACCACGCTGAAAGCAGCAACAGGAATATACGCGGCAAAGAAGCGATAGAAAGCATATTTTGATGTGCATGTGAAAGATAAAGGCTTGAAAGAAGGAGATTTAGTTCTAGTATATACGCTGAAACAACACGCCCGAAAGTTAGAAAAGCGAGGTTATGGACCTATGATCATTAACAGACTCTCAACAAGTGGAGCAGTACAATTAGCCACCTTAGAAGGAGACATTATGCCTAATTACATTAGTGGTTGTAGAGTCAGGTTATACCAAGAACCTCTTACTGAGGATATGCTTAGAGCTCACGTTGGTAAAGAAGCGAAAGGAGGAAGAAAATAGAATACGAGCTGAAGCCTAGGCAGAAGCTATAGAACGCATTAAGCGCATGAAGTTAAGAAGACAAGGACTAGGGAGATAACATTATAATCATCTGGAACCATCACCCAGATATCCCATGGCCATGTGTCAAGTAAAGTTAACCACTCATCCTTGCATAGTGGATAGGAGACCATTCATTACACTCAGGCTAGAGCACGGCAACCCTTGCCAAGAGCTCAGGGCTTTAATTGATTCAGGTGCTGCGGCTAGTGTGATTAGATGGTCCCACTATAAGGATTCAGGAATAGAAATGCGGCCAATTGAGGCATACCTCATAGGGATAGGAGGCATGGAAACCCCTTGCATGGGTGAGGTGGACCTTCCTATCCTAATAAACGAAGTGACCTTGTGTTAGCAGCAGACAAGGGAGTCAACGACGATCTGGCAAGTAGGCCAATAATTTTCTTCATGGAGAAGCAAGTATGAGCATTCACGCAGATCTAGCACTAAGGCAGCCTTTAATTTTTCAAACCCTTACACCAATTAAAAGTGATTCTCATCACTATCAACCCTTGTAAATACCATGTTCACCTTTTTGTGGCTCCATTTTGTGCAAGCTGAGGAGTCCTCGAGCTTGAGGAGCCTTAGAAGTACCTACATATCAATTTTCATATTTTTTAGACTCCGTTTAAGCCCTCAAATAAGCCCTGGAACCTAATTTCTAACTAGGCCGGACACTAGGTCTGGACAGGGCCAAAACCTAGTAAAAAACTATAAAAAGAGCTAGAGAGCTCATTTTTGAGGTTAGATTGTAATTGAAACGAACTTGTAAGAGCTTCTTGAAAGTAATCTAAGAGTTCCATTGCTTCTCACTCTTTGTCTTGCCGTGTGTGCGCGTGTGTGTGTATGTGTGTGCATGTTTGTGTGCTTCTCACTCACGCACTTGTGCCTCCACTTGCTCGAGGTCTTCATACCATCCTCACGTCTTCCCGGATTGACATTAAAGGAGGTGCTACTCATCACTGAGCTACACCAAATTTTGGCGCCGTTGCCGGGGATCGAGCTTCGAGGACGAGCGTGTGATGGTAAGACGTAGAGTTGACGCGTTGGAGTTGTAGGTATTTTCTTCACTTTCATCTATTTTCTTGTTTTTCTCTTCACCACCTTCATCACCATCATCATCATCACCATCTCCCACCTCCGTCTCCATCATCGCGAAAATTTCTGTTTTTTTATCATATCACCATCTCCATCTCATTTCCCTCATTTCACTTGTGAGAGAGAGTGAGAGAGCGATATTGCGTGTGTGGTTTTTTGCATGTTTCTTGAGCATTTTGCAGGTACTTGCTGAATCATCATCCCCAGCTCTCTGCGCAAATACGAAACTCATCGAATCTGTCTCGCAGTCGCCAGCCTCTGTCGATCACGATTGACAGAAAATTCGATCATTTGGTAAAACAAAGTTCACCACTAGCACAAGCATGATGAGCACATCCCAAATCACCTAGAACAGTAGAAAAATTCCATGTTTTTCTGTCAATCACGACCGACAGCCTCTGTCAATCGCGACCGACAGACCCTGTCAATCGCGATTGACACCGTCAATCACGATCGACAGACTTCACGATCGACAGACTGCCACGTCGGACCCTGTCAATCGCGATTGACACCGTCAATCACGATCGACAGCCACGACCGACACCTCTGTCAATCGCGATTGACACCGTCAATCGCGATCGACTGAAATTCAACGATTGATTGACTTTTACGTGTAGCCACATGTCCATCGTGACTGATAGGCCATCGATTGACTGAAAGTTCGGCGAAAAATCCAGAAAACGTGGCAATCGCGATTGATACCGTCGATCGCGATTGACAGCCACGATCGACTCTGTCGATCGCGATTGATACCGTCGATCGCGATTGACACTGTCCATCACGACTAACAGGCCCGACGGACACCTCTATCAATCGCGATTGACAGACCTATCGATCGTGATTGACAGGCTTTTCGGCCAAAAATTAGGGTTTTGTTTTTGTTCAAAATTGGGATAATTTTGGGGCAAAATAGTCAATCCATTAGCACTTTGGAGGTTCCTACACTTGTGATTGGGAGAAAATCCTAGGATCTGTCAATCAGATTGAATCCTGTCTTAACCCCCTAAACCCTGAACAGACATAACTCTCTCTTACGAAATCCGTTTGCGGTGATTCTTGTTTTGTTGGAAAGTGACCATACCCAGGGGGAACAAAATTCAGGGATCTTTAGAGTTGTGTCCAAAAAGTCATAATGCAAATTGGTGAAATGTTACATGAATGAAAGTGATTGGTTCGGTCTTTTGAGTTTAAGTCTTGAGCTAACAGTGGGCCTTTCACAGATCTATTGAGAGCATCGAAAGGCGTTCTAAGCAAGTGTAAGTGCAAGCTTGGGAACACGCATCCTGAGCATACTAGGGCATCAACACAAGGAAAGGAACTCAAGGTTGGAATACTCTCAACTCCCTCTGTCACTTTCTAGCTCAGGATTAAGTACGAATAGTGCTAGAAGTAAGTCAGGACCACGATAGGCAGGTATCAAGTTGAAGATTACCTAAAAACTCAAGTTCAAGCTGAAAACCTAATCTCTGTACTGTCGATAACATCAAGGAGAAAGATTTTAACGTGGAACGATCAACTGAAAGTACGGAAAATACTCAAGTATTCTTGAGACGCAATATCAGACAAGATCATAAACATAACTCACTAAAAACGAATCAAGTGACTGAGACTAATTGATTGGCAACGAGGTTGTACTCTGGGCAAAAATCGGGCTACTTATCTAGGCATATGAACCTTAGATCAGGGCGACATCTGGTAAGGGATAGACAGAGCCTTAGGTCTTCAGAGGCTAGTGTCAACCACACTGCTAGGTCGTGGGCCCAGCTGTTGAGTCACCACTCACGCTACCCAAGTTCGGAGACTAGTGAATCCGAGATGTCTCAAGGTATGGAGAGACCTATAGGCAGTACAGGAGTGCCATACTTGCACAGGGTAGAGGGCCCTTACAAAACACAGTTGGAATACCTTAGGACCAATTGATTAGGTGCTAGCATCTATGAGGACGGCCTAGGAAGATCTATGGTACAGATTAGGAATCCTGATCAATCCATTGGATTAGAGCACCCAGCTGTCAAGTTTGAAAATGGAGCATACTCGGACAAAGAAGGAACCATATACGTAGTCACCAGCCACCCAGATAGGACGGACGAATTTGGAAATGTGGTCCCCGAAGCAGACTTAGGTGACCTGGAGCAAGGAAACATGGGTGCAGAACCTAGAACCCCTTGAGGCAAATCGGTTCTCACTAGAATTATCACACCAGAGTGGATTCCCCAGGATAATAAGAGCATAGAGTTGCTCCTCAATCGAGAGACTGACGAAGCCTTTTGGAGGTACAAACCTGATCGGCCAATTGATATAGGAACAATCATGATCTATGAGTTTAAGGATCCTGAAAGCCCAGGTAGAGTGACCTACTTAGATCACGCTTCGGAGAGGATCTTTGTGGTGACAGAAAATGACAGGCATGCTTACACTTGGAAGGGTGAATTTGTTTTCCCCCAACCAAGAACGAATGTATCCTATGGTCACCCTGGAGCTGGAACATCCCAAGCTCATGGAATGCAAAGAGACAGAAGTAGAGATAGACCAGAAGTAAGCTTTGCCAACCCAGTGGGCAGAGAAAGAACAAGGACGAAAACAAATAGAGTAGAACCTGAGATACTTAGAGCTCACAGGAATCAAAGAAACACGGATGAGTTCCCTCTACCCCGACCTAGAGAGCACACAAGGACTTTGAGACTGACTCAGCTAGTTAAGTCCATGAAGAACTACTTCGATGGCACTGGAGATCCTTATGATCATGTGGCTGAGTTTAGGCAAGTCCTGAGAGCTGAACAAGTGGAGGATCTATTCACGCAGTACAATGCCTTTGGTTTGACCCTTAGGAACACTGCGTTGACATGGTTTCAGCCACTAAATGAGAGGCAGTTCAGGAGCATAGACCAACTCCTAGAGGCTTTCATTATTGAATTCTCTAAGAGTGGCATAAGACATAATACTTCCTCATTGATTCACAGCTTCAAGCAAACCCCTCAAGAGACCGTGAGACTTGCAGGAAGGAGATTTAGGCAATATCTTGAAAGATGCCCTGTCCCTGAGCTACCCACACCAACTAAGCAAGTGGTTTTATTTTTGGATGGATTGCTAAGTACCAAATTGAGATCTTATGTGTACCTGAAGGACCCTAGGACCATTGAAGAGTGTGTACGCATGTGCATTGATATTGAGGATAACCTAGGGGAGGAGTTAGAGCTTTCCAAAATCTACAAAGATTCTGATGGTGCCTCTAGCCTCTCTTCCACGCAATCCACATCAATTGAGGAACTTGCAGAGAAAGTGGCTCAGAAATTAGGTGTCTCTAGCAAACAAATTCTGAGATTTGCCCCTGTGAAGAGATGCTACACTTGTGGTGGCGACCACATAGCGAATGTATGTCCCATTATGGCTCAACCCCAAGTAAATCCTAGTAGCTAGTACTGCACTATAGAACGAAGATACACAAATCACACAGCACAAGACTGCCCATACAACAAGCAAGCAGTTAGGCAAACCTACCCTCAGACATAACCTCAACAAGGCAGATACCAGAACCAATACCAACCACAACAGTATGCTAGGCCTCAACAAACCTACCAACCACAATACCAAGCCCAGCAGAGGCCTCAGCCTGTGTTAGCCCAACAACCCCCAGCTCCATCCAACTTAATCCCTGTAAAGTATGCAGCTGCAGAAGAGAACCTGAATAGAGCTATAGTCCCCGTCACACCTTTGCTTTCAGAAAGTGATCCCAGTGACCATAGCTTCGATTCTACGCATGTTGAGAGTCCCCAGACTTACTTCATGCAGTCTCCTGAACATGGTGAGTCTTACTATAGTGAAGAGCCAAATGAACTTAGTTGGGAATCAGATTACACAAATGTCATGTACGCAAACCTCAACCCTAGACCCCAACCTAGGCAAGTAAGACCCCCATTCCCTAGAGGACCATGCTACAGATGTCAGGGAGATCACCTCATTTGTGATTGTCCCTTACCTCCACCTACACAATCCCAGTCAGTGATGATCCAAGGCTTTTGCCAAGAATGTGGAAAAGAGCATCTCTTGCGAGATTGCCCAAAGAACCCCAATAATATGCCAAAAATCATTCCTATCAACGTGGTTGGGTTAGTGGTAGACTCCACAGGGAGCGTGACGTCCACTGCACCTGTGCAAGTGATCACAAGAGCCCAGGCACTACAACAAAACCAAGGTGTTGGTCAGGAAAAGAGCCCCGAGGTGAGTGAAACAGAGAGCATAACAAAAAAGAGAACGAGAGCCTGGAAGGATAGTCGTGAAAGAATGAAAAGGCAATGGGCAAAAAAGATGAGCGAACTTGAAGAAAGCTTGAGAGAAACCAAAGCAAGGATCATAGAGATCACATCTCAACCGCACTCTCACACATTCCCACCGCTACCATCCCCATCACCCTCCATCCCTCCACCCTCTAATACACCCCACGTATCCCACCCACCACCCCGAGTAGGATCAATATTAGCTAATCCCACTCCTGAAGACATAGACATGATGCTTAAAGCATATCAGGCCAGAATCCAAGAAGGGCCAAATGTAACTGATCATGAAAAGTGTTACCCTAGAGCAGAACTAGAGTTAGAACGAACCAAAATTTGTGCTAAGATGGTGGAATTGGCTCAGACCATGTTTGAAGCCAGTCGCCTCTTTAACATCTCTAGTTCAGCGAAGACACAGTTGCACTTTGATGGACTGTTAGAGAGAATAGAGAAGCTGATTGCACAATCAGAAAAGAAACCCACCTCTCAACTAAAGGACAAGGCAAGTGAAAGAGCAAGTCTTCCTGCCCAGGAAGCCTATGTGCCTAAAGCCTATGTGCCTAAAGCCTATGTGCCTAACTCTACGGAGTCAGACACATCTTCTTCTATGAATCGATTCACACCAGAATTTCTACGAGAGATTCAAGAAGACAAATGGGCTAAAGAGAGTGAAATCCCTCCCCCTATCGAACTTGTGGATGATGCACACGATCAATTCTCACAAGACATCCCATCCATTTATGGGGAGCAGGAGAGCACCCAATCTCAAGAAAGATTAGACTTCGAGTCTAATTCTTTACAGGAATTACCCCACTTCACAGGCCCCTGGGAAGCCAAGTCTACTTGTATGAGAACCCCCACAGTCATGGTAAGAAACGAAGATTTAGTCATACCTAGGAACACAGAGGTAGTGAAAAATACTAAAGTGCAGTGCAATCTCAAGTTGGAAGAGCTACTCAAGGTTAAACCTGAATTATGGAAACATGTAGCCAAACAAGTACCAGAGATAGCAAAACCTCGTTCCCAGGTAGGATCACATAGAACGGTGCCAGAGATATCCTTGGATAAGATAGGAGATATGTGTGAAGGGGAAGAAGGGAACACCTATCTTCCCATTACCTACCAAGAGTACACCACCAAGGCAATTTTGGACTCAGGTGCAGGAGTTGCAATTGCCACCACTTCCCTATGGAAGCGTTGGGGCAAGCCAGCACTCAAGCCAACGAGAATGAAATTGCAGATGGCTGATGGTCACATAGAGAGACCCTTAGGATTGCTAGAAGGAATAACTCTCACCACCTGTGGTGTCGAGTTTGAGCATACATTTGCCATATGTGACTTCAGCAAGAACCATGCCTACGAAATGATCTTGGGACGACCTTTTATGCGACAGTTGCAAGTGGTGCAGGACTGGGGAACCAATTCTTTGTACCTGCAACACTTGGGTGTCACGACCAAAGTGAATCTCAAGGATTACTCTCATAGAGATGTACCTCCCATCCAATGGAATCCCATCCATAGAGCCAAAGATGTCACAGAATCGGTGCATTCCATAGGATCAGGATCCTCATGGATGCATGAAGACACCCACTTATGGATGTGCAAAGTAGCAGTAGAAGAGGAAAAAAGAGAAAAGGCCAGAGATATAGGTGCAAACCAAACACATAGACCCATTCAAGACCCAGCCTATGCACCTGTAGTATTTCCTGACGAAGAATTCGAACCCCATGGCTGGGCAGAAATCCTAGCAACAATGGATGTGGCCATCAATGAAGAACAATGGACACCCCACTGTGATGAGGATGGCTATGACATTTCATTCTTCTCCATAGAGCCAATCATGGGAGAGGTTGTTCTAGAAGAATGCGAACCTAGCCTTGATGCATTTGAGGATGCAAGTGACTCTGATCTAGAGTCAATCATTATGGACCCACCATTTGCATCAGATGAAGAATACTTCCAGGAAGTAGAATTTCAACCCCAGAGGCATGGAGAGCTTGCAAATGATGTAAGATTAGCCACACATGTGACCCCGAAGGAAGAAGGAAAGAAACGAAAGAAGAGAGAAGTCTCACCCGAAGAGGAAGAATCCTTGTTCGAGGTCCCAGAAAATTTTAAGAAGTATGAGATAGACGACAGGAGAGTTATGATAAGAATGCCTAAACGAGAGGTAGAATCAGGAGAGGCATATGATAACAAGGAAACCACCAAGAAAATAGTTGTGGCCCTAGAAGAAGGAGAGGAGAGATGCACATACATAGGCCATGACCTAACAGAGGAAGAAGAGCATGCGTTAATAGCCTTGCTAAGAGAATACAGAGATGTATTCGCTTGGAGTTACAAGGATTTGAAATGTGTTGACCCAGACATATGCTCACACACCATTCCCATGACTTCAGATGCTAAACCCTCTAAGCAAAAGCCCTACACATATAACGATAATTACGCTGCTAAGATCAAAGAGGAGATAGATAGACTGGTCGAAGCTGGATTTATCTATGAAATTGAGCACACCGAGTGGGTATCCCCCATCGTTGTGGTGCCCAAGAAGAATGGCAAGCTACGTGTATGCATTAACTTGAAGAAGGTCAATGCAGCCACAATCCGAGATAACTATCCACTTCCCATCACAGAACACCTCTTAGAAAGAGTAGCAGGCAAGGAAGTGTACAACTTTCTTGATGGGTTTTCGGGCTACAATCAAGTGGCCATTGCACCAGAAGATGAGCATAAAACGGCTTTTGCCACAGAGTGGGGCATATTTGCCTTTAGGGTAATGCCATTTGGGCTTACCAATGCACCAGTAACCTTCCAGAGACTGATGTGCCATGTATTTAAGGAATTCCTGAGAAAGAACTTAGAAGTCTATGTTGATGACCTTTGTGCTCATTCCAATATTAGACGAACCCATATTCCTGAACTCAGACAAATCTTTGACAAATGTAGAGAATATCAGGTCTGCCTAAACCCAGAAAAGTGCGTTTTTATGGTCAGGCAAGGCAAGATTCTAGGGCACATAGTGTCAAAGAATGGCATATCTACTGACGAAGAGAAAGTGAGAGCCATAGCAGAGCTACCTAGGCCAAGGAATGTCAAGGAAGTACAAGCTTTCATGGGGCATTGTGGTTACTACCGCCGGTTCATTCACATGTATGCCGTCATAGCAAAGCCCATGTACGGGCTTCTGACCAACTTTGAGTGGACGGACGAATGTGAGAACTCCTTCCAGGAGCTTAAACGAAGATTATGTTCAGCACCAATCTTGACCACGCCAGATTGGAATAAGCCTTTCCATGTTCATGTGGATGCATCCAATTATGCTATTGGGTGTGTACTCGCGCAACCTACTGGCGAAGGTAATATGGATCTTCCCATTGCCTACGCTAGTAGACAATTGAACGCAACTGAACGAAATTATACCACTACTGAAAGAGAAGGATTAGGCATGGTATATGCAGTTAAAAAGTTTAGACACTATTTGCTTGCAAATAAGTTTAAGTTTTTTACTGACCATCAGGCACTGTTGTACTTGGTAAACAAGCCATGCAATACAGGAAGATTAGTAAGATGGTTTCTCTTACTAATGGAATATGACTTTGAGGTCGTGGTGAGAAAAGGGAGAACTCATTTGAGGGTGGATCATCTCTCTAGGCTCACATCCGGAGAAGCCCCACAAGGAGTATCAGATGATCTTCCTGATGCTTACTTGTTTAATTTGGAAGTGGTGCCGCAGTGGGCTAAGCCATTAGTGCCAGTATTGACATACAGACCTAACCACCCAATAATAGCCACTCATAATAGAGAGGTAGTAAAAGCCCAAAAGTACCACATCATGGCGGGAAGCATGTACAAGCACACAGATCAAGGGATCTTGGCTTGTTGTGTGGAAGAGGATGAGTATGCGAAGTGGTTGCAATTAGCACATGTATGTGCATTAGAGCAACACTACTCAAAACAACGAACCCTACAGACACTAAGGAGACTAGGAGTACATTGGCCAACTATGGAGGCTGATGTCCAAAAGTTATGCAAGGAATGCCCAATCTGTCGCACTAAACCACCTGTGGAACATGCCACTATTTATCAAGTGTCCATAGTGCCAGATTGGAGTGAACCGCTAGTATCCTTCCTGAGGACGAAAACATTCCCTCCAGATATGACCTTGGCTAGAAAAAGGAGTTTAGAACAAGAAGCCCAGGATTACTCACTCATTGGTGATAATCTATATAAGCGTGGTAAAGATGGTTACCTAAGGCTATGTGTCCATGAAAGTGAATATCTCAAAGTCTTGGAAACTGCTCACCAAGGTGTAGCAGGAGGACACTTTGGTCCAGATCGGGTGATCAAGGCAATACTATTTGCGGGCTTCTAGTGGGCTACCCTTCACATGGATGCACATACCTATGTGAAATGCTGTGATGTCTGTCAGAGAACTCAATACCCCATACGTAAAGATGAGATGCCACTGAAACCTATGATGGGTGGACGTGCATTCTCTAAGTGGGGAATAGACTTTGTAGGTCCTATCAATCCCCCAGCTAAGGGTTCCCATGCTGAGTATATCATCGTTGCCACGGATTATCTAACCAAGTGGGTAGAGGTAAAAGCCACAATGAAGAACGACGCTCAAACAACTGCTAAATTCTTATTTGAGAATGTATTCACAAGATACGGGCTACCCATAGAGCTAGTTAGTGATAGAGGCACTCACTTCTTGAATGAAGTTATTGAAAATCTGCTCCAAGAATTCTTGGTAGTGCATAAGAAGTCTGCCCCCTATCATCCCCAAGCAAATGGACAAGCCGAAAGCACCAATAAGATCCTATGCAATGTATTGACAAAATTAGTGAATAATAAACGCTCTGATTGGGACAAACAGCTACACCATGCTGTTTGGGCATACCGAGTCGCCTACAAAAGGGTACTCCAAGACACCCCCTTTCAGATGGTATTTGGCCAAAATGCGGTACTACCCTTGGACTTCTTGATACCTACATTGAAGGTAGCACAAGAGCACGAATGGACGGGTCATGAACTCTCCTCTAGACTTTTGACCCTGAACGATTAGGAGAAACTAGACTGAGAGCAGCTGCAGGGATATATGCAGCTAAGAAGAGACAGAAGGCATACTTTGATGCCCATGTGAAGGATAAGGGCTTGAAAGCAGGAGACTTAGTTTTAGTCTACACACTGAAGCAACATGCGAAGAAACTAGAGAAGCGTGGCTATGGACCTATGATCATAAATAGGATCTCCACGAGTGGAGCAGTGCAACTATCCACATTGGAAGGTGACGTTCTCCCACGCTATATAAGCAGATGCAGAGTCAAGTTATAGCAGGAGCCTCTCACAGAGGAAATGCTAAGTCAACTCAATATCGCCAAGAAACGCAAGGAAGAAGAAAAGCTGATTCGAGAAGAAGCTCAAGCAAAAGCTTTAAAACGCATCAGAAGGATGAAGTTGCGAAGACAAGGTAGAGATCAGCCTAGAACAAATGACTATGCAGATCAAGAATATCATATGGCAATGTGTGAAGTTGCAGGAATGAGTCCCCATAGAATAATTGATCGACGTCCTTTCATAACCTTAGATATAGGACAAGGAAAGAGTGCAAGGACTATAAGGGCCTTGATTGACTCAGGCGCAGCCACTAGTGCTGCTAAATCGTCTTACTATCAAGAGTTGCAGTTAACTGTCGATCCTGTGGAAGCATATCTCATAGGATTGGGAGGCGTGGAAACCCCTTGCCTGGGCAAGGTGGAACTTCCCCTCTATATTCATGATGAGTCAATGACAGTTAAAGTGCTAGTATGCCAAGACGAGGACCTCACGGAACCCCTTGTCCTGGGTCAAGACTGGATTTATGACCAAGCAGTCAACTTAAACCTAAGAAGTGGACTTCTTCAGGTATGGGTGAATCAGACTAGAATTACAATGGAGTTAAATAATGGAGCACTCAAGGAACTAGGAAAGGCACAGACTCCTGGTCCCTCCAGGGGTGCACATGAAGTTGACCATGCTGTTCTTGTCCAAAGCTATGTGATGCGGAAGAATGAAGATCTCAAAAAAGGAGTCAGAACCTCAATGGAACTCCCTTCTTTTCCAAAGGCTAGAGGGAGGCAGCAACCAAAGGTGGATCAAAGGCAGAAGAAGCAGAGTACTACCTATTTCGGAGATCAAAAGTACCTGCATAGCAAAATGTCTCAGCTAGTGAAACAAGTGTGGGTGCGGAAAGGAGAACATCCGGTTGCACTCAATCCAACCACACGGGCAAAGCCTCTTATTTGTAACCAACAACACGACACCAATAAGAAGTCTTTCAGAAGTTCTTCTGCTAACGTGAAGTCTATTTGGGTACCCAAGAAGTCGATGAAGGCTGGCCCACAATCAAGACAAATTTGGGTGCCTAAGGCTTGTTTGCGGGCTCAAATAGCTACACCAAGTCCCATGAGAACGAATATAATCACTTGTAAATGGGTCCCTAAAAGGCCTCATTTTCAAGCCGACACACCTAGAAAGCTCTCGAGAGTCTCTACGAAACCAAGAGCCAAACCCATCCACTGCATTTGGCAGCCTAAGACGTGTAACAAACCCCCGGACCCCAATTGTAAATCCATGATAACCTACTAACCCCATCACTATCACACTACATCATTCCACTTAGCTCTTAGGTGCACTGAACTCCTAATCACACACACACTCACACCGAGTACTTACTAACCCATTAATCTCTCCCAACCCTCGTGTTAATGTTGTAATGGGAGCAACAACGGTTCTCTCTTGGCCTGGACAATGTTAACACATGTTTGTATATTCTCACAGAGACAGGCAGCAAGAAGTAACATGGCCGATACGGTAGGAACCAGCTCCCAAGTAGGCACCAGCCCCCAAGTTGTGGACATTGAAAGCCTTCCGGTAGAGGAGGAATTAAAGGAACGACCAGCGGCATTAAGGGCATTACTAGCCATCCCGATTCAGAATCCTCCACAAGGTCACACAATGCCGGTGGGAAAAACCTCACACTAGTTCAGTGATGTTGCGGGACCTCTGGGCGAAGGCACATACATGTGGGAGTCCGAGGTAGAATTCAATGGCCGGTGGGGCAGATACCACTTCTTTACCAGAGAGTTTGAAAAGCTACAGAATAACGAGGGACTGAAGCCAATATGGAAGAAGGCTGGGCTCTATGATTATTTCAAGTTCCAACTACCAAAGCCCGATTTTCTAAGGTGCTCATACCTGATTAGCACTCTCACTCCAAGCAAAGACGAAAAAGGATACAGCTCCTTTGTGCTTCCCTCACTCACAAGGGGCAATGAGCTGAAGCGTTTTCGCTTGACTATCAACTTGGTAAGAGAAGCTCTTGATATGCACGGAATGCACATTCCTACGGAGAAGGAGACTATGGTCCCCGATAATATGAAGAACAGGAATCTGACAAAACTAAAGGACATGGTGGTGATGACTCCCACGATAGCCATTCATTTATGTATGGTCATGCAACACTTCGCATTCCCCGCGCAAGACAGGTTCACAATGCCTCCCAAGAAGATCTGGTTTAGCCTCTACTTAGCGGATGCCTTTGATTTGACCATCAATATGCCCCACTGGGTTATCGATCAGATCCATATGGCTCATCAACGATGGTACAAGAAACAGAAATCTGTACTCTATGGATGTTGCGCGCTCACCAGAATCGTCTACAGATGTCTCGCCTATGATGTACCGGTGCAACGGGCCCTCATTTGGTCCAGAGCACAGGAGTTTCAACGCAGATTGTCAGCTGTCGAAGCTCCCTCTAAGAAGATGAGAGGCACCGTACGGATGCCCTGTGCACAACCCCGCGGTGCAACCCTAACACCAGAAACAACTCCAACGCTTCCTCGAAGAGTGCAACCTTTCACTATCAGGTTACCCAGGCACAACACAGAGGGCCCTAACCTTGTGTTTCCACCAGTGCCTACTGATCTGGAATTTCCTCATGGATTTACTTTGGAAGATCTAACGGATGAGGAAGTGGCTAGAATTATTGAAGCCGTTAATGCGGAAGTTGAGGCAGAGCAGGGTAGTGGACAACAAACGGCCGCACAACAACCCCAGACAAGACAACCAGAAGTGGTAGAAGTGGAAGATGAAGGAGAAGGAGACCAAGAGGATGAACAAGAAGGATTTCCTGATGAAGGGGCGCATGACTATGAGCAAGAAGTTATACAGGAGTTAGAGGGTGCCCCAGCATATACAAAGGAGCTGAAAAAGCTCTACGATACCATCAACAGGGTCCAACAACAACATAAGTTATCCCTTGTAGCAGGAAAGGCTATCATGCACCAAATCCTTGAGGAGGAAGGAGTTGATGAACAGTATCGTGCCACACTAGATATGATCTCTGATGCCCTAGGAGTACCTGAGGCAGTGCAGACGGCCCTGGCACAATCACGCAGAATGGAAAGAAGATACGGAAGACGTCCCCCATGAGCAGGGAAACAAATGAATGTATTAGGATCAGGACCACAAGGCACCCCCATAACCACGGGCACTGCACACACCGCTCATGACACCGAGGAAGCCCATATATCAAGTGCACCTCCATCACCTCCCTTACCACCTTCGCCTCCCTCTCCACCACATTCACCTCCCATTACCAATGTAACAACCACCGTTACCGCCTCCGAGCCCACCGCCATGACTGAAGCACAAACCACCAATCAACCCACACACCCTCTCAACACCTCCCGTGTATATACCTCCACTAACACTATAACCCTAACAATAGCTACTGACATCCCCATTCCCCCACTCACACTTTCGGGTAGTTCACATTCACAATTGCACACACCACTGTACACATTCACCACAATCACTGCACCCACAATTCCACTATTCACAATCACTCCCACTACTGTTTACACCACGGATTTTATGGACATATCACCTTCCACCGCACCTCTCCCTCCCCCCATACCACCACAATCTCCCATTCCCCCACCACCCACTTCACCATTTTCCAGCACTGCATTCACACTTCCCTTCCCCTTTCCCTTACCCTCTGCACATCACACCCTCCCTGCATCCATCCCCATTAATAATGTATTCAATAATATGTATCAGTGCATGTCTCAGTTACAACAACACTATCAGCACCTCGATGCTCAGCATAAAAGCTTGTTCAGGAGGCATGAGGAGTTACAAGGAAGATTCATTGATTTAGAGAAAGAAAAGCATCAGTTACAACAGCAGTTTAGTGCATTGCAAGAACAACATGAGCAACTTGTGGCAAATCCACCGCAGCCCGATGCAGAAGAAAGACAACATATGGATGATTTGCTACACTCACAAATCACAGAGAACCTCAAGCTCCGCCGCAACATGGCTCTATTACGGAAGCATATGTCTGCAGCCCTAGAAGAAAATAGACGGCTTCAGACACAAAACGAAGAGAACTTGGAGTTAGCCATGGAAGGTTCCCCACAAGAAATTGACCCGGAGAGATTTAAGGCTATTCCCTCGAACAATATGCAGATCATATTGGAAACCCATGCGGATCTCCTCGAAGCCCATGCAGCCTTAGAAAAGGAAAGAGACGAACTACGAAGGCAATTGGCAACTCAACCAGCACCACCCAAAGAAGTCCCAACCACAGCTGACACAGCTGACGAAGTAGCAGCGCTCAAAGCACAACTCGAAGAATTGCAAAAGAAAGTGCTTGTATATGAACGACAACCCTCCCCCTTGGCAGAACCAGAACCTGAAGACCTAGTGCCAATCGAAGTAGAGGAAACTTTTGAGGACCCGTACGTTCCGATGCCAGCACCTGGAGGCAAGCAGACAGCAGAGAGCATGGACACCCTGGAAATAGAGGCTCCGGAATGGATGCAAAAATTGGAAAAAGTGGCCACAACACATGATGATAGGGTGGAAGTCGAGATAGCATCGATGTCACGCTTAGAAGAGGTGGTCATAAAATCGGACTATTTTAGGAAAATCTCTCATCACAGGTGGATCGGAACCTCCGACGACCTGTATGTTCCTTTTTGCGTCTTGATGGCGGACTATAATGCTGAAATGAAGCACCACACCTCACGGGAACCAACCTCTGCTACACAGTTTGCACCCGACGATATCCCAGAAAGTGCCAAGCAGGGGAATATTCGCCAACCAACTTGGAGGATTCGACTTCTTGAAACCTATCCGGAAATGAATCGCACCTGGAATAACATGCCCCTATATATAAAGTACAATCCTTGCTACTGTCCTGTTTTCAGACGAAGGTCATGGCCGGAATACACAAAGATGGTGCTGACAACCAAAGGTTGCGAAAAGTGGCTCAATTATGTCTACTTGGCGCCACCTAAATGTCAACCTACTGTAGGGTACATGATATCGACAATTCGGCATTGGGGCGTCAGGTTCAAAAACATACCAGATGTCATGACACAGATGTGTCTTAAAATTTTTGAACTCATGATAGTCACCTTCCGGACCTTCAAGAACGTTAAGGAGCCTCATCTCTCTACGCTCGGATTCAATGAAGGCAATCAGGATCTGGTTTACGACATGAGCACAACGCCCTCCATTAATGTTGTCTATGCATGGCATGCCCGCATAAAGTACCTACCGGCCTGCTTCAAACAAACATTTGAAGAGATGTTTGTCACCGGGTTCTGGGAATATCACTCAGAGATCTTCATTCCCAGGCCCTCACATTTATTACAATTGTTTGCAGTGGAACAAGCTCTCCACTCAGAAAAGTTACGAATGCCACATCTAGAGGTTCCCGGGTTGGTAGATTGGGATGCTCTACTAACCGATTTGGCCAAAGGATTCAGGATTGCCGAACATCACTTAGCGCAAGATGTTGTCGAATAATACATTCAACGACCCTCCCAACAAGGGTCTGTCAGGGATGATAGACACGAGAGAGGGGGGAGTGTTAGCAGCAGACAAGGGAGTCAACGACGATCTGGCAAGTAGGCCAATAATTTTCTTCATGGAGAAGCAAGTATGAGCATTCATGCAGATCTAGCACTAAGGCAGCCTTTAATTTTTCAACCCTTGTAAATACCATGTTCACCTTTTTGTGGCTCCATTTTGTGCAAGCCGAGGAGTCCTCGAGCTTGAGGAGCCTTAGAAGTACCTAAATATCAATTTTCGTATTTTTTAGACTCCGTTTAAGCCCTCAAATAAGCCCTGGAACCTAATTTTTAACTAGGCCGGACACTAGGTCTGGACAGGGCCAAAACCTAGTCAAAAACTATAAAAAGAGCTAGAGAGCTCATTTTTGAGGTTAGATTGTAATTGAAACGAACTTGTAAGAGGTTCTTGAAAGTAATCTAAGAGCTCCATTGCTTCTCACTCTTTGTCTTGCCGTGTGTGCGCGTGTGTGTGTATGTGTGTGCATGTTTGTGTGCTTCTCACTCACGCACTTGTGCCTCCACTTGCTCGAGGTCTTCATACCATCCTCATGTCTTCCCGGATTGACATTAAAGGAGGTGCTACTCATCACCGAGCTACACCTTGACAGTGAAACTATTAGTGTGCCATGATGACGACCTGATAGAACCCCTAATCCTTAGTCAAGATTGGCTATACGATCACTCAGTGGACCTAAATCTTAGACAAGGCTCCTTGCAGATTGGAACCTTAGATCCGAAGCGAGTGATACCGCTTGACTTCCCTAATGGCATTCCGACTGAGATTTGTAGCCCTAGACCCTATGAAATACATGCGAAGGAAGACCAGAAGATCTTTGGTCAGATCAGTCACATTACGTCTATACCAACCCACTCGAGCTTGGCTATAGACAGTTGTCAATCAGAAGGACGCAAGAGATTTTCCCTAGGGCTTCCTGCAAATTAGAAGGGACAATTACCCAACCGCTTGGTCAGATGGACACAATCAGTGGCCAGGTGGGCTACATCAGCCGACACATGGGCAAAACACCCTGCGGTGCCCATCCTTCCACACTTACTGCGGACTGGCCTAGATTAAAAGTATGAAACAGAGCACTTCCTAATGGGCGGGTTTCGCAAGTGTTGGACCTCCCTTCTTTTCCAAAGCAGAGTGTCCCTCCGACCTCTCAACCTCAACCACAAAAGAGTCAACCACGACGAAGGAACCCAGACCGACAACAACATCAGATGACGCAAAGAGGAAAGTAGTCTCAGCAACACAAAGCAAGTGGCACAAGACAAATATGGGTGCCAAAAGAACAGAAAGCATCGATAGATTTCAACAACTTAGACCTTGATAAGAAGAAGTCAAAGCAGAAGCAAAATCAGTATCCAAGATCCCCTCGGCCTTTTTCTACAAGTTTAAACCTTCGACAAATTTGGATCGCCAAGAAGTACCTAACGAATCGACCCACACCCATGCAGATTTGGGTACCCAAACCATGTATTATAGCTCAACCATCAAGCCATGTAAAATACACCTTTCGGAAATCTTTTCAGCCCTCCATACCACCAAATCCTATATCATCTTTTGTCCCTCCACAGAAACCTATCACCCAATCGCAAACTCTTAGGAAGTGGATACCGAAACGTATCCAAAAGTCTTCTCCTAACCCTTTGTCTAACATAACTACCACCCCGACTAATCTACCACCCTGTAATAACTCATTCATGACTAAACCTTGTATAAATCCACACACTATAACCCAACATCACCTATAATAACATCTAATCAAAGGACTGCATGCAATATCTGAAAACATATAGGTGTCTAGAGACCTGCACTAGTTCTGCAAGAAAATTGCATCGATCACTTCACACCACTACGGGTTACACATCGGCTATGGAAAGGGATTGTGGTCTCACCTTAACGGGATCATAATTAATTTCCATACTAATGTGCTAATCTTTTGTAGCAGATGTTTTCCATTAGCATGACAATCATCATGCAAACCAAAGAAGGACCATCAGAAGCGGGCCCCAGCGCACCTGTAGCACCTATCGGTGTTTTACTCACAGAGTCCCATCCGACGGCCCCACCACCAGAATTTCAAGATTTCCCAGGACCCATGCCTATTGACGACCCTCCTCGAGGCTATACTGAGAAGATGCATCGCAATTTTTATTGGTTTCAAGGGCTAGTAGGACCATTGGCGGATGCTGAGTTTATATTTGAGGCTAATTTAACTTTTGATGACCGTACATGGGGTAAATATCAGTTCTTCTCAAGAGAGTTCGAAGGGCTACATAACACACAGGACTTAACACATGTTTGGGCAAGAGCCGGCTTCACAGAGTATTTCAGTGACCCTTTGCCTAAACCTGACTTCTACAGATGTTATTATTTAATCACCACTTTGTTAGCTTCGGAGAACAAGGATCTGCCAGGAACTTTTATTTTGCCATCTTTAGTGAATGATCCACCCTACAAAAGGTTTTATCTTTCTAAAGATCTGATTCGAGGTGCCATCAAGATTCATGGAACCCACACGCCCACAGAGCGAGAAAGGTTAGTTCCAGACCCTATGAAACGTGGGGACGTTACAAAGTGGGAAGAGATTTCGGCGATCACACCTGAGCTTTCAAAGCCATCGCGGATATGTATGCAGTATTTTGCTTTCCCCGCTCAGGACAGATTCACAATGCCTCACAAACGAATATGGTTCGGTTTGTATTTATCTTGTATTGGACCCCAGACAATTGATCTAGCTAGCTGGATCATTGATCAGATGTATTTAGCACAACATAGATGGGAAAGAAAGAAATTCATCAATGGATGCTTCGCACTAACTAGAATCATATATATGTGCTTAGCATATGACTTGCCGATTGAGCGAGCAATGACAAGTGAGGAGCTGAAAACGTTTAAAGGAACCACAAAGAAAGCTAGGAAGCGTAGTACAGGAAGAGCAGGAAAGCAAATGAGAGGAACCATCCCCTGTCTTCAAGTGCCAGAATCACCCTCACCACAACCATCTCCAGAGCAGTCATCGACAGAAGCCACTCCCATAGTACAACCTATTTGCATAAGGTTATCAAGACCAGTCGTAACGGAGGGCACTACCAGCACAGTCGCTACTCAACCTGTCACAACCCCAGAACCTCTCCCCACTACGGTAGAAGTTCCCACCACTATCGGTGCGGAAGCTTTCTCTTTCCCGATACCCCATTTAGAAACAGAACAAGCAGGAACCACATTTGATTTTGAGATGTAGGACGTATTTTCAAGTGAATTTCAATTTTTAGAAGGCTAGATTTTCACTCAAGAATATGAAAGGCCCAGCTACCCTACCACACCCCGAGATCAACCACAAGGACAAATCGTATCGAGCTCAGATGACGAAAGAACAGCAACAGATGACGACGAAGGAGACGATGAAGCCAGCCAGGGCACTCACGAATCCCAAGAGCATGGACAAACAGATGAACAAGGACCGAACACCGACACCCAGTGTGACAGGAGCACACATGAAGAAGAAACCTTTGAAGCAGCAACTTATACACTGGCCATCAAAAAGTTATACCACACTATGGAAAAGGTTTGGGCACGTAAGAAGTTGACTGACGAAGAGAGCCAAACACTTATCGAACAAGAGCTTGTCTCGGGCGGGTTCGAAGAAGTATACATCAGAGGTTTGAGAGAGCTTGTCAAATCAGTCGGACCCACCGAAGCTTTAAGATATTTGCAGAGAAAACCGCTACCGCAGTATGACCCTCGTAGAATCCGCTTACTAACCAAACCCGGCGAATACATTCGGGTACCCACCGGCGGTCAATCATCAGAATAGGTCAGGGAAGCACGTCTCGTCCCTGAAAGCTCTTTGGCAGAAGAAGCCATCCTCGTAGATTCCCCACCCCGTACTACCGCTGTACATACCCCCACAGTTATCGCAGTACCGACCACCCCAACCGCTCCCCCATCACCTCCCATCCATCTAGTCTCCCCCATACATCCTCCTTCTCCCAGAACAACATCTTCTTTCTCCGGTGCAGTAGCAGAAGTCGTCTTTATGCCATTCATCCCACAATTCCCGCACCCACTCAACCTAGCCTACCCCCTAACACATCCACCTTTCTATCCAACCCATTTCTCCATCCATCTTTTCGATCCTTCCCCACACCTCCAAGACCCCTTTTCCCATTCCCACCTCCATTAACCTTCTCCCCAGTCTCACCTCCCCGACCCACCATAACCCCTCTTTCCCCCTTCCACCAAGCCGTCCAAGACAACCCCTCTATAAATTTTTCTTTGACCTTTGTAAATCCTGTATTTACACCCACACACTTACCCACGATCACACCACTATTCAGAGTCATCGCACTCGACACTACATCCAGCGATATGGATATATCACCACCCACTGCACCTCCACTCACTTCATCTGTGGCACCACCATATTTAAGCACACCACAATTTTCCACAATCACCACAGCATCCACTTTCCCACCCCCATTCCCCATTCCCTTTGCATCTACACCCACTGCATCTTCACTTAGCACACCCTTAATATTATCACCCACTGTAGATAAAGCATTTCGACAAATGTTCACCTGCATGACTCACGTAAGAGATGAGTTCACATCTCTTGGTAGCAGCTGTAGAGGACAACCAACGATTTGCAGTCGCAGCTTAACTCATTGTCTATTGAGAATGCCTCCCTGAACACCCGATATCAAGAACTACGCGAGGCATACCATAAACTGGAAGTAGAAAGTGAAGAGAAAGCCAAAGAAGCCACTGTCGATCTTGACAATCTATTAATTCCCCAGACAGTTCGCAATGCGATGCTTACACGGAACATGGGCTTACTCAAAAGACACCTAGCAGCAGCAAAGGAAGAGAACCAGCGGCTACAAGAGCAGAACAGAGAAAATTTAGAAGCTGCTCTCGATAACCCAGAGCAACCATTAAGTCCTAGCCGGTTCAAAGTAGTGCCCTCCGAATCAATGAAAATGTTGCTCGATGACCACATCAGATTGCTCGACGAATACAATCGAATGAACGAAGAGTATCAGAAGCTAAAGGAAGATCATAAACTACTCCCAACTCAGAGCACCAGCAACCCAAGGATTACCAGCTCCTACGGACCCTTCTCCTGACATCCTAGAGGAACTCAATGCATTACGGGCCCAGGTATCAACTCTTGAATCAAGGATAGCTATATACGAAGCACCACAAAGGCCAGATTCCCCACCAGAGCTCCCAGCTGACGAAGAAAATGTAACCATTCGAGTGGAGGAAACCTTTGAAGAAGCCTACGAGCCATAACCCATCCCAGGCGGACGAGTCACGACTGAAGGCCAGATGACTTATGAGCTTCCAACTCCCGCATGGATGAAGACAGTGGAAGAGATTAGAACCACCCACTCTGCATGAGTAGAGGCGCAGCTACACGCAATGGCAATGATTGAGGAAAGAATTTTATAGTCACCCTACTTCGCTCATTTGGCCCCTCACAGATATATATCAGGGCATGAGTTACAATACAAACCGTATTTTATGCTAATGGCTGAGTATCAGTTAGCCATAGAAAAAGAAACAGGTAAGAAACCATCTCACGCTACTCCGTTTGAGCCTAATGATTTGCCACTGGTTGCACAGCAGGGTGCGATTTATCAACCAGAGTGGCGTAAAGATCTTTTACAAGAATATCTTGAGATGATGAGTACTTGGGTAAAGGCACCACTACATTTGAAATACAACCCATGTTGGGGACCAGTGCCATGTCGTCGCTCCTCGACAACATTTGCTATTAAAGTACATAACAACAAGCAGTGCCAAGAATGGTTAAACTACCCATACTTCAGGCCACCTACAGGACCACCTACAATCGGATACATGATGGCCACGATTCGTCACTGGCTCCCTCGCTTGAAACACATGGACGACATAGCAGCGCACATGACTGTCAAGATATTTGACATGATGCAGATGGTTTTCAAATTCTTTCGTCGTGTAAAGGCACCTCATGTAAACACCCCGAGCTTCGAGCATGGCAATTTAGATCTTGCATACGATATGAGTACAACGCCATCGCTACGGGTGTGTTATGCCTGGCACTGCAGAATTAAATATTTACCGGCGTGCTACAAGCAGACTTTCGAAGAGATGTTCACAACCGGTTTCTGGGAATACCATTAAGAAGTGTTCATCAGCAGGCCTACACACTTATTGCACTTATTCGCCTATGAACAGATGGTATATTCCACACATTATTGACTCCCGCCACCCGATGAACCACAACCAATTGATTGGGAGAAACTCGAGGCAGATTTGGCCCGAGGCATTCGAATATCCAAACAGACCCTCGCTCAGGAACTACTACAGAACTACATCCGACAGACCGCACAACAAGGTTCTGTCGAGGACGACAGAAGCGAGAGGGAGGGGGGTGTTGGCAGCAGCCAGAGGCATAGAAGACGTGCAAGCATGTAAAGGCGGAGCAGGGAGTCAGTCGGATCTTTTTTCAAAGAATTATGTTTTAAAATACTTTTCAAAAACCTCCAACATTGATTTTTATCACTATTGTAACATATGTAATATAGAAAAACCCTTTTCTTAATTTCTAGCTCTATTTTGTGCAAGCCGAGGAGTTCTTGAGCTTGAGGAGCTTAGGTAGAATGAGCGTATCAATTTTGGTTATTTTTAGACACCGTTTACCCCTTCAAATAGCACTTAGGACCTATTTTTTAACTATGCCGATCACTAGATGTGAAAACGGTCAAAGCTAGTCTAGAAACTATAAAAAGAGCTAGAGAGCTCATTTTTGGGGTGATTTAGTGTTGGTTAGAGTGAGCTTAGAGCTATTTTGAGCTTGTGAGAGTATTCTTGAGTAATAGAGTTGATTTCTCACCTTCCATTGTGTCTTGCTTGTCTCTTCGTAGTGTGTGTGCATCTCTATGCTTCTCACCTTTACTCTCACTTCATCTCACATTCATGATCTTCATATCACTCCTATCTCTTCCGCGGATTGACATTAAGGAGGTGGAGCTTCTTAACGTGGTTCTCACCATTGTGCTAGAGCAACACCTCCCTTACCATAATTTCCTTGCAAAGGTAGCCTAGATCGATAGTCACAGATTTTCTTGTCTATGTCTATTACTAGTCGTTGCTCCTTAGTAGCCTTCAATAGTTCACAATCTCTCAAAAAGTGGTGTAACGAATCACACCAAGGACACCTACGAGGGCCACGCACAAAACCATTTTGATTTTGAGGATTTTGATTAACTTGTGGTGGGAAATTTTGAAATTGAGGATTTTGTTGATAAGGTATTGCTTGAACAGGATAATTAGGATTTTGAAAAGGCAATTGATGTATTTGAGGAGCTTGGGGAGCAACATGTGGTACTTGAGGTGCAAGAGGAGCTTCCATATTATACGGTTGATGATTTTGAAAATTTTGATTTTGAGGATTTTGAAAAGGTATTTGAGAAGCTTGAGGATACATGTTCTGATACATTTGAGGATTTTGCACATGAGAATGAGGATTTTGCATTGAAAGATTATGCATTGGAGGAACTTGATATGCTTGAGTAGGAGCTACTTGTGGATTTTGATTGGTAGCTATAACATGTTGATTAGGCTCTTGAAAAGTCATTGGGTTGATTTGATTTTGGAAAGTTTTGGTGTAATTAGATTGTAAAGCATCTATAGTCTTGGACAAATTGGATTGTGTAGCAATAAGACTTTCCATTTGCTTAGTGAGAATATCCACTTGATATTGTTCAACTACACTTTTATTTGGCTCTACTTTAAAACCTTGAGTAGGCTCCATCATTTGAGGAATAGGAGTAGAGTCAAAAAGCATAGCATGGGATTGTTCTCTAACTTGCTCCTTAGTTTGTGGAAGGCTAGCTTGAGGAAGACTAGTTTGCTCATAAAGCATGGATTGTCTTTGATGTCTATGGGCTACAACCTCTACTACTTTACGCACTTTTTGCCAATTGTTAGTAAGACCATAGCGCTTATCTGGTTCTTCTAATCGCCGTTCAACTTCCCTACGAGTTTCAGGATGAAGAAGCTTAAGAAAATTGATCACAAGATCAGGTTCCAAAGTTATCTTATCCTCATCAGGAAGTTGTTCATAGCATTTAATATACTCATTTTGTAAGTGAGTAATAGAGCTACTAGGCTTTGGAGAATTGACCCATCGTAAGAATCCATCTCAATTATGTTGGCTATAATCTTCAAGATAGAATTCTTTGAGCATCTCCTTTCGAAAATCACTCCAAGGAAGACTATCATATTGAGTGACACGGTTTATGATAGAGCTATCAACAATTCGTTCAAAGAATGATATCAAAAGATCTTCGGGAAGACCAAAAATCATAGCTTGCTCTTCAAACAAATATAAGTAGCTTGTGATGTTGATGCCATTGAATTTTCCCTTCTCTCTCAACATAGAAGAGACTATTCTTTGGTCTTGTTTCTCAACAATAAGGGATTTGAATCCTTCCTCCATCTTATGTGAATAAGCAAGTGATGCACGATGCTCTAGATCTCTCATAAATGCGTTTACTTCACGACGAAGATGGGCACGATACTGTAAGAAATCCAGTGCAACACTCAAGACTGATGATGATATGATGAGGATGAAAAATATGAAACAAAGGATATGGATCACAACCTCCCAACAAGATCAGAAGCAAATGCCATGAAGCGTTTCACGTCGGGTTCAAATGTGGAGGTGATCGCAATCTGGGTGGATCGAGTCCGGTCGTGGCACACATAGGGTGTATGAAGCTAATGAATGTTGGATGGTTTAAGGACATGAAAGTGAAATTAATGTTGAGTATGGAGAAGAGAGAGATGTTGAAATTATTATGGGAATGGGAAAGTAGGAGTGCAAGTTAGATTTATGAACATGAATGATAAGAATGAAAGAGAACCATACACATGAATCAAATTTGGAAGGAAGAATGGTCCATTGAAGGAGCTTCTTAAACACTTCCTAATTCTAATCCATATGCATAGTCTTCTTTGGATGATATGTATGCATGACATGAATAGATGGAATCCTTACACATAAACCAATTTCAAAAGGAAGAATGGTCCAATATTGGAGCTTCTTATACACTTTCAGAAACTAATCAATATGTATGGATATGTATGGATTATATGCATGCAAGTGAATTATGATGATAGAGTTTACTCACAAGCTCAAAGAAACATCCTCACTAGTTCAACGCAATACTGCAGAGCCTTCTCACACACAAAAGAAATAGAAGACATGTAAAAATACTTAAGAGACTGAGAGAGGAGACAAGAGACAAGTGACAAGTGACATGAATTAAAAGGATTGGAATTAAGATACATGTATAAGATCGTCGTGGTACGTCAAGCTAGGCAGTCTATTGATCAAAGGTGGTTCCGACCCTCAAACCATGATAGTTCAACCGAATGTCACACGTAAGAAGGTGAGTTCCACTCCAATGACCCTATGTATGTCTAGGCTCGTAACGTCTAACTAAAGAAGTCTAAGACTCATTAAAATCAGCTCTAACTCACTCACATGATCCACCGAGGGTGAGTCGAGATAGAGATGCTGGTTTCAAGAGCCTATCCTAGATTGGAGTTCTAACTTAAATTTGAAACTAGGTACTATACTCATACTAGCTCACCTTGGATCCTCACTCGCTCAACCATGGGTGATCGTCTCAAGGAAACCGTAAGCTAGCATGAGCCCTATGGATGCCTTACAATGATTCTCTAGGAGTTTGGAGGGGGGCTTATATAGTTTTTTGAATGGATTTGGGCCCTTGGATCTAGAGAAATCAACTCTCAACTCTAGGATCACTACTTTCGATTACAACCATTTGATTAATCAAATCAATGGCATCTAGTGTAAAGGAGTGAAATTTAGGTGCCTTCATTCTCCACCATTGGATCTGGGGATGATCTGGACCGTTGGATCAGTGCTGACATCATTTTGGATAAGATAAGCCACTATTTTTGGAGAAAAGCTGCATTATTGATCTTTGATTGTCAAAAAAATCTTCTTTTATGGAAAAACTCGTGGATCCTCCTTGCTTTAAGCATAAGTGCATCTCCACCCTTGAAATATGAGCTCATCTTGATCGTACAACATGGCTCAATCAGCTTTCGCCATGTGGTGGCCCTTCAACCCTTCAATTTGCTTAAACTAGAAAACTACGGTGATCCTGAAAATTGGACTTTGTACTCTTTGACCCTCCAAATAGGCTTTGATGAAGATGAAACTTTGTAGGACTATGTTTCCAAAGATCTCCTTCAGGAATATGCAAAAAAAACTCCCATCTGAATCTCCCTTGTACAAGTTTGACTACAGTTGGAAGCTTGCAAGGTGGCATTAAGGTGTCTAGGAAGCTCTGATAGCCTTGAAAATTTGTACAAATATGTAGCCACATATGATCTTTATACATGCCAAACCATATGGCTAACATAAATTTCTATACAAGAATTTGTAGGGTCAAACTAGAAAAATTACATTTTTATAAAATGAACATAGCATATCAATGTGCTACAAAATCCGTTTTCTGCTGAAATTGGGGCTATAGACTGCAAATTGTAGTGTTAATTACTGCTGTTGGTTTACTCAGATGTTCCACCCCCTCGCTCCTCTGATTGCTCCTCCCGTTTATCTACCAAAAAAAACCATCTGTAACTTGCCAGCATTCATTTCTCTTATTGCTCCTTCCGTTCATCTCTGATCGTTATTGTCAAGAGTTGTATCGACTGCAAAAAAAGGCATTAGCCCCCCCAAAAGTTACTTTTAAAACTCATATTTATAAGGACTTGAAACTTTTACGCGAGCATGCATCAATAATAAGTTAACTAGAACTCACTTTAGTTAACTTAGTTATTTAACATGCATACTAACAAATGACTAACACATCCTTTTTAAATGTAAAAGTTAACTAGAGTTAACCTATATTAATATTTACGTATATAATTTTATTTGTTATTTAATAGATAATGTAAATTAAGCAATTAATCATATAAATATATATAATATATTAAATACTTTGAATATTTAAATAATTTATCTTAAACTAATATATATTAATATAACATGACATGTTAATTACATCATATTTCCTATAATTTAATAATTCATTAATAACTTAAAGATAAAGTCTATCCTTATTTGTTTATTTATAGAATTAAAACAAAAAAAAAGATATCATAAAGCCTTAAGGACTCATACTCTTACACGAGAAGATCATATAATTAAATTGAAAGCGAGTACTTAGAGTAAAGCTTATTAATTAACACATTAGGGGTTTCTAAAATTTACAAATAGGTAAATACATAGAGTTTAATTCACAAATACTTTAGAGTTTAAACATTCTTTAAGGTATAAAAAACATATTAATGGATTCAACTTATGAAGAAAATCAAAGACTAATATCTCCTCGTCTACATGAAAGTTCACATGCATAAACATAATCATTAGAATCAACAAACATTATCATACATTCTTACCTAATCTCTTGCATTTACATACATACACAAATATGCTTTTATTGTCTTTAATTAATAGGAATGAGGTCTTCACTTAATCCAATCCTTCTTGTTTTTGTTATCTGCAGCTACTCAAGAGAAAAAATTAGTCATTTTATTCCAATGCATTTTAAAAAAATATGAGAGAGAGATATTATTTAATCGACTCTAAAGCAAAATACTTTTATTTTTTTATATGACAATTCAAGTGAGGAAATCCTTCCGACAATGTATATATATTGATTTCTAACCATTTTATTTTATATGTTAGGTATTATGAATCCCAGTAGAGAGAGAAAGGCAAAACCCACTCTCATAAAAAGTCTTATGAGAGCAAGAGTTCCGTCTGATACTCTAGGGGCCATAATGCGGGACTACGCAGAGATGTCTGATGAGGAGCTGGATTATACGATCCAGATGCTTACACAATCAGACGAGGGCTCTTCTGCGGCTCCACACGCAGGAAGAGAGCTATCTGCTCATAGGTATGTTTTTTTTCATAAACTTTTTTAATGATATTATAACACATATTTTTATTTATTTCTATCTATCTATTTTCAGGACACCTATATCACCTCCAGCACGTGACAGCAGAGCACAGACGTTGCCTATGAGGAGATGCATAGGCACGTTAGGAATAGAGTGCCACATAGATCTAGAGGGGAACATTGTATACATAGGAAATGGATTGGAGTTCAAGAGGAGAATGCGCCCACTATGCGACTCTTACCTGCGCTTTATCCACTTACCGTGGAAGTAAGTAAAAGTTTTACATATAAATTGAAATATATATCTTATGTTTTATTTACATTATGTTTTTTATTTTTGTATTCAGCATGATGAGAGGGATAAAAAGTACGTGCTCAGTTCACTTGAGACAGAGTTGGGACAGGGTGGTCGCTTAAGTGGTGTTTAATAGAGATGTGGACACTTATGGCTCATCGTCCTGACAATGCACGGTATGCATGTATATGAGAGAGAGAGAGAGAACACTAATCTCGATATTAGGGTTTTGAAATCCCTAATTTAAAAACTCGAATTCAACCTTTTAGCCATATGTTTGAAGTATATGTACACCTCCGACGTCCTACTAGAGAGATGTCTCTCCTCCCAACCTTATGCCTCTATATATAGCTGCTCGAATCAACAAGGATGATAATATATGTAAAGATATATACACATCATGTAGATAGGATACATAAATATAAAATGCAGTAGATATATTATGCATCACACATACATGCCTAAATGCACACATAAATATATATATACATACTAACATATTTACATGTACATATTTACACATACATGTACATGCCTACATGCACACATAAACATATATATACATGCATACATATTTACATGTACATATTTACACATAGACACATATGCATATATACATGTACACAATTATAAACACTTGCATATATTACGTACATGAATACATGAATATTTTACATAGATGTATATGCATATATACACATATGCATATTTAACACATGTATACATATATCACACACATGCAAACATATACATATTCATGAAATACATATATATAAATACTAACATATGTATACATATAGTACACATGAATACACACACATATGCATACATACATGATAAAAATTTACTCCTCAAAGATAAAGCTATATATAAAATAATTAGGCATACCCCCGAGCTTCATGTTCTAACTTAGAAGAACATGATTTCATCTCTCTAGTAGGATTCATCGTTATTCAAGTTAATAAAAAAACCTATTATGTGATATCCATTCAGAAGCTTCAAGTTATTGATCGATAACTAGAGTAGAATTTACTATCTAATCTGCTCATATGTTTTCATTATTGCCATCATTTTGGTAAGACATCAATATAGTCTCATCTTCATTATCCTTATTGATTTCATTTATTTCTTCTATTGTTAAATCTATGTTCTCATGAATCACATCATCTATTGGTGGATTAATATCTATTTCTGGTAATTCCTCTTCCTCATCAGTAGAATCAACATGTAGAGAATTATCCTCTTCATCAAAAAGATTAGTATTATTATCACGTATAATGAGTCTAATTTCTATTCGAGATGTTGATGTATCAGTATCTGATGCTGAATCATCAAGAGGACTTTCTTCAATCTCTCTAACAATAAATTGTTCAAACATCATAAGAAACATAAAAAAAAATATAAGTTATGTATCCATCAAATATAGTTAAAATTAAATATTTCATATACTTACAATATAAAGTCGTTGCACGATGAGGAGATGGTGGTGGAGTTCCATCTGATTGATCAGAATCTACAAATAATGGTATTTGATATTAATAATTTGATTATCTACATAAACAAAAAATTCACATATACATATTTACACATACACACATATTCACATATACACATTTACACATACACACATATTCACATATACACAACTACATATTATTGTGGGATAAATGCATGTATTTTGTATGAATGAGTGTATATGCATGCATGTGTGTGTACGTATATATGTGGATAAGTATATGTGTGTTTATGTTATATGTATGTATATGTGTATATGTATACATATATGCATGCGTATATGTTTGCATGTATATGTGTATGTGGGTATGTGTATGTGTATGTGTATATGTGTGTATATATGTGTATGTATTTTGAATTTTTTTTCTGTTTGAGATTAAATTAACAGGAGATATTGTATGGTCGAAAAAAATAAGAGGCAAGCTAACATACCACCTGAGTCGTGGTAGTTTCTTCGTAGACAGCTACGTCTTCAGGAGTCATTTCCTCAGCAGAAGGTACACAAATTAATAGTTTATATTTATAATTTTATATATTTTAGTAATTTTTTACATTTAATTTATGTATTTTTTATCTTGAATAAACAGGCTGCTGCAAAGAAGAGAGTGGAGTCGGGCCACACATCGCACTTAGGCCAAATGGGCCATAATGGTTTTGTAGCTACGTTTGTAAGTATATGTGTTATTGTGAGTATATTTTTTATTTTAGTTAAAATGCAAGCAACTAATGTTTTTTATTTGTTTCATTACAGCGAAAGGATTATGGCCGATATCCTACGAATCACGAGATCGAGTATGCTACACATTTTGGATATCGGCGTTTGGGCGAGTATAGACAAGATCATCCTGATGCCTTTGTGAGTATTTTTAAATTTTATATAATTATTTTGTTGTTATGAATGTTTTAATTATTTTATTGATTTATGTTTGTTATATGTAATACAAGAGTATTATGGGGAGACAAATATGGATGAGGTGGAGAGACAAACATAGGAGGGATGATCTCGATCGTCACAGGGTGATCATGACGATGAGGATGAGGAAGATCAGGATGATCATGATATTACTGCTGATGATGATGATGATGATGATGATGATGATGATGATTAAGATTTTAGTTGATTATGACATTGGATTATATGTATTTACATTGATATATATATATATATATATATATATATATATATATATATATATATATATATATATATATATATATATATATATATATATATATATATATATATATATATATATATATATATATATATATATATTATCTATATATTTTTCATTTCAGTTATGTTTTGAATTGTGTGTATGGTATTAAGTAATGAAGAGTTCTGTTCTATTGATTGTTATTATTGTTTATATTAATCATGTGTTTTAATACTTTAATTATATAATTCATTCATATGTGTGTACCTAAGTGTATATGTATGTGTGTGTATATGTATGTATGTGCATGTGTATGTGTGTGTATATGTATGTATATGCATGTGCATGTATAAGTGTATATGTGTGTATGAGTATGTGCATGTGCATGTGTATGTGTGTGTATATGTATATGCATGTATATGTATAACTCTATGTGTATGTGTGTGTATGTGCATGTATATGTGTATATGTAGGTATGTGCATGTGTGTGTGCATGTGTATATGTGTTTTAATACTTTAATTATATAGTTCATTCATATGTGTGTACCTAAGTGTATATGTATGTGTGTGTATATGTATGTATGTGCATGTGTATGTGTGTGTATATGTATGTATGTGCATGTGCATGTATAAGTGTATCTGTGTGTATGAGTATGTGCATGTGCATGTGTGTATATGTATATGCATGTATATGTATAACTTTATGTGTATGTGTGTGTATGTGCATGTATATGTGTATATGTAGGTATGTGCATGTGTGTGTTCATGTGTATATGTGTTTTCATACTTTAATTATATAATTCATTCATATGTGTGTACCTAAGTGTATATGTATGTGTGTGTATATGTATGTATGTGCATGTGTATGTGTGTGTATCTGTATGTATGTGCATGTGCATGTATAAGTGTATATGTGTGTATGAGTATGTGCATGTGCATGTGTATGTGTGTGTATATGTATATGCATGTATATGTATAACTCTATGTGTATGTGTGTGTATGTGCATGTATATGTGTATATTTAGGTATGTACATGTGTGTGTGCATGTGTATATGTGTTTTAATACTTTAATTATATAATTCATTCATGTGTGTGTACCTAAGTGTATATGTATGTGTGTGTATATGTATGTATGTGCATGTGTATGTGTGTGTATATGTATGTAAGTGCATGTGCATGTATAAGTGTATATGTGTGTATGAGTATGTGCATGTGCATGTGTATGTGTGTGTATATGTGTATGCATGTATATGTATAACTCTATGTGTATGTGTGTGTATGTGTGTGTATGTGCATGTATATGTGTATATGTAGGTATGTGCATGTGTGTGTGCATGTGTATATGTGTTTTAATACTTTAATTATATAATTCATTCATATATGTGTACCTAAGTGTATATGTATGTGTGTGTATATGTATGTATGTGCATGTGTATGTGTGTGTATATGTATGTATGTGCATGTGCATGTATAAGTGTATATGTGTGTATGAGTATGTGCATGTGCATGTGTATGTGTGTGTATATGTATATGCATGTATATGTATAACTCTATGTGTATGTGTGTGTATGTGCTTGTATATGTGTATATGTAGGTATGTGCATGTGTGTGTGCATGTGTATATGTGTTTTAATACTTTAATTATATAATTCATTCATATGTGTGTACCTAAGTGTATATGTATGTGTGTGTATATGTATGTATGTGCATGTGTATGTGTGTGTATATGTATGTATGTGCATGTACATGTATAAGTGTATATGTATGTATCAATATGGGCATGTTCTTGTGTATGTGTGTGTATATGTATATGCATGTATATGTATAACTCTATGTGTATGTGTGTGTATGTGCATGTATATGTGTATATGTAGGTATATGCAGGTGTGTGTGCATCTTCATCATGTATAAGTGTATGAGTGCATATCAATAAGTGTGAGTATGGTATGTAATGAAAATAACACAATTTAAATGATCTACAAATAATATAAATTGTACTTACAATTGTTAGCCATAGTTTTTGCTTGGTTAGCTTCTTGAATAACCTGCAATAAAGAGAGAAAGAAAAGAGAGAGAGAGAGAGAGAGAGAGAGATCTAGAGAGAGAGAGAGAGAATTCAAAGAGAGAAAGATGTAGAAAGAGAGAAACAAAGAGAGAGGGAGACAATAACAGAGAGCTTAGGCAAAACAACAATTCTGCATATACTTGCTTCAGCTCGTAAGCGTAGCGCAATTGCGAACGTTGGAGAGCTCTTTGATCGGATGTGTGAAAATGCTGATTGAAGAGCCTCCAATGTTTTAATTTTTATCCGTCAACAGATTGTCGTGTAAGTGGTGCTATTCGTCGTCGTATAAGCGACATCTTTTAGCGTCGCTTATGCGACGGCTACTGACGTCGCTTATGTGATGCAAAAAAGCATCGCTTATGCGACGGCTATCGACGTCGCTTATGCGACGGCTATCGACGTCGCTTATGTGACGCAGAAAAGCGTCGCTTAAGTGACGCATTTAAATAGCGTCGTTCTAGCGACGTTGTACGGGAGCATCGCAATCCAAGTTGCAAATACCATCGTTTTTTGCGTCGTCTAATGGATGGTCCGCGGGCGACGCTAATTACAATGCCAGTTGCAATTTTATAGCGATGAAATTTTGTTGCCTTAACTGTCGCTATACGCTCGTATTCCTTGTAGTGTGGCTAGTGTAGATCAAGGATTTTGCAACACCTTTTCATCTTCAAGCACATACCTATCCATCTCTTCACAGTAGCCCTAAGAGTGTTCACACACATCACTACCTAAATATATCAACAAATACTCCCCTAGGAGTGATGCGGTGAACAAGTAGTTGACACTCATGTATAAGGAAGTGCCAAGCTAAGTGGAAATCACTCAACAAAAGGAAGCATGACATGCTGCTCACTAGTCTTATTGAGAAGCATGTTATCAATATAGACAACAATGATCAGAAGCACATCATTAGCATTCTTAACATATAAGGTGCTTTTAGTTGGATTGTTCTCAAAACCATGTGCAATGAGATAGGCATGTATCTTCTCATACCAAGCACATGGTGCTTGCTATAAACCATATAATGCCTTCTTCAACCTACACACCTGGTTTTCATGCCCTTTCTGCAGAAAGCCACGAGGCTGAAAAACATACACTTCTTCATGCAAGTCACCAATCAAAAATGCAGTTTTAATGTCCAACTGATGTACATTCCAACCATGATGGGTTGCAAGTGCAAAGATGCTCCGAAGAGTAGTCATACAACATGTAGGTGCAAAGGTCTCATCAAAATCAATGCCCCTTTCCGGCACATAACCCTTTGCAACAAGGATAACCTTATACCTGTCTACTGTTCCATCAGGCTTATGCTTCAGATTGTCAACCCACTGAGTATGAATGGCCTTCTTGCCAAGAGGTAAGTCACATAAAGACCAAGTACTGTTCTTCATTATAACATCATATTCAAATTGCATAACAACCATCCAATTTTCTGAATTTTGTGCTTCATCAAATGAAACAAGCTCATTCTCATCAGAGAGACTAGATGATGTCATAGCATAGCAATCTGATGCAAAAGAGGCACTATTAGAGCTTGGTCAAGTATGATATGATAGAGGTGCATCTAATTTGCTATCACGCAAAGTCTACACCAGCTCTTTGGCATAGTTTTTGCCTCCTCAAGGTAAGCTCTCTCATCAACAAGTGCATGATGTAAATCTGCATCAGAAATGAATTGATCTACATCATCACATGAAACCTGCAAAGGCTGAGAAGTTGCCTCATTAGGACCAACACTAGACTGTCCACTTGTAAAAAGAGGCAACAAAGGTTCATACATGTATTTGAAGCTAACAGATGTCTCCTTAGTACATGAGAGAAATGGCTTAATAACATCTTCCACAAAAGGAACATCACGGCTAACCAAAATGTGTTTAGCCTATGGATGATATAGACGATATCCTTTACTTTCAAAACTATGCCCAACAAAAATACATTTTAGAGCTTTATCATCCAATTTTCTGCGATGTTGTTCAACCACTAATGCATATGCCAAACAACCAAAAACATGTAGATAAGCAACAGATGGCATAATGGACCTGTTCTGCCTGGACTAATCTTCCTACAATAGAACAAAGTCTAACTCCTCAAATGAGAAGGCATTTGGGTTGCCTTTCATCATCAACCAAAAAGTAGAAGCAAAATTCTAATATGAATCAGGAAGACCATTTAGAATAGTCTACACAAGTGAGCTATCTAGTATAACCTCATCAGCAAAAATCAAGCATTCCTTCAAGTGTTTGATCTTTGTTAGAAAACTATCCATACAATCACCTTCATGCATATGCTCACTCTCCAACTATTTTCAAAGGTAAGCAACACGAGACTCATTCCTAGCTTGGTACAATGTGGTAAGTGTATCCCAAGCATCCTTCGTTGCTTTGCAAGAGCGAATGTGAGGAATAATGGCACATTTGACAGACAAAGCTATCAATGTATGTGTTTGGGCATCTCTGCCATCCCAACGAATTTGCTCTAGAGTAGGTGTAGCAAAACCCGCAACACGAATAGGAATATGAAGAATATCATCATCTTTAACACTTTTTGCATCAGCTTTAGTACCTACAGTTATAATAATTGCACGTGTGAAAGGACATTTTTCAACACATGTGTACCTAAGTCAAGAAGTCTTAGGGACTTGGGCCAAAGAGACTAAATCTCATATGTCACACAAGTGCATATAGTGGGGAATTGACATGCGCTTTTTTGTCAATCCGACGAACCGACCTAACCAAGCGTATGAGGACTTGTGCTCACGTGATGGAAAATGAAGTGGTTAAGCTCACATGCATGAGAAAAGACTAACCTATCTCTCCAACTCACTTAACTACCAAAAGTGTCTGTCGTGATACCACTTATAGTAGTTTTCACTAAATTGAGGATTTCTCCCAGCTCGAAACTCCAAATATGGCCAATAGCAAGTTTGTTTCGAAGCTCTCGACAAGGTGCATCTATTGGAGCTCCACTTGATTCTGACAATTGTGCTTCAAGTTATGACCAAAACAATGAATGGCGAGAAGCACACACTCAATCCACAACTTGTACTAGCTCACACACACACACACACACTAGAGTACCTCAAAAATAGTGGGGAGGGGTAGATTACAGATCTTCACACACACCAAAGCTCATACAGAAGGTAGAAATTTGCAAGAAAGAAGAAAATTCAAAATTCTCAAGCTCTTCCTCTTCACAATGGCAAAAAGTCTCTATAAAGAGTCACAAAGTGACTTATATACATGTGCCCTAAAAATGGTCCTTTCACACAAATGACCGGCACTTTGTTGACTAATTTCTATTATCCTACTATTTTACAAGAGATATGTTACACCTTACAATTTGCTCTTCATCTATTACCTCTCCAATGCTCCCCAACTAATCTGCTATGTCCTTGAGCTTTGTGACAAAGTCAGTCACATTTTGTTTGGGCGCCTTCTTAAGAGTTGTGAAATCCAGCCATAGGTTATGCTTCCTAGCTTTGGTACTTGAAGAGAAGAACACTTCAAGTGCATCCCACACTTCTTGAGATGTCTTACAACTTCTAATGTGAGCCAAAAAAAAATTTGAGATAGAGTTTAGGAGATAAGACCTTGCAAGTGCATCCTTGGAGCACCATGTGCTCAATCTTTCTTGCTCTTCTTGTGTTGGTTGACTTTTGTTCCTGAAACTTGGCATAACTTCATCTCTAGCCACATAACCATACAAAATTCTACCTTGGAGATAAGCTTCCATTCTTAATGACCAAGATGAGTAGTTAACTCTGTCCAATTTTTCAATTGATAAAGGAAATCGATCTGCCATATTGTCCAACCTTGCTCTGATACCACTGTGAAGAGATGGATAGGTATGTGCTTGAAGATGAAAGGTGTTGCAAACTACTTGATCTACACTAGCCAAATGAACTCCAAGAGTATATGGTGGGACCTTTTAGGTTTCCAATGGATGTATTAGACACCCTATGTACCTTGGAAGATCACTCTCAAAAAGATAAATCAAAACAGATAAGTTGGAGTTAGCTCAGAGGTGAACAACTTGCTATTTTGGTTCATACACCTGTCCAATGTTTTTCATAATTCTCTGAGCAGAGCAGTAATTAGCTTCATTCCTTTTGGGGAAGTCCAGTTAGCTTAAAGATCTAACTTTAAAGAGTAATATCATCAAAAATAATGAACCACACACTGAGAATCATGTTTAACAACTGATGACATCATCTTGATTTTTACAGGCTGCTATAGTAATGAGACCAGTAAGCAGAACAATGAACATAACTTAAGATATAAGAATCCAATGATTATTAAAATTTGTATGCCTATAATAGACCGTAAGTTAAATTCAAAAAGCTTTAAATCATTGAATTTGGATAAGTACACAATGAGCAATAACTCTGACAAGATGAGTATAGAAGTCAGGTACCTAACAGAAAAGTGAAAATGAACAGATAGGGTTGACTTCCACTGAACATAACTGAAGATTGCAACATCTAAATGAAATGAAAATTGGTGAGCAAATAGTAGACTTATAGAGATATAGCTATAGTTACCAAGTTAAATCACTGAAAATGATGCACCACGCTTAGAGAAACCATCTCTGCAATCGGAATGAGAAAACTGAGAGATATGGCAGTGAGTAATACACTTCACAAGAACATAAAAATATGAACTCAAATGATCATGAAAATGAAAGTATATTAATTGTAACATAAAATGGACTTACTGATACATATGGGTGCTTTGTAATCACACCTTGATATGGCATAAAGCTAAGCTCTTGGAGGTCTTCACATAGGTCTCTCTAACCACGACTAAAACTGCCATCTATTTATAGTTGAGTTTGGGACGCTAACTTCCCTCAATCACTCTCCAATCAATTAGTGATTGATTTGATTCTCTATCTACCACAAATCACAAATTCATGGCTCCTCTTTCCCTTTTTGATCAAGTGGAGTCAACCACATAAGATTCTTTCACTTTTACATTAAGTAAATTCTTCAAAAGTTACAAGAGGTAGTTCATAAGTGAAATTTACATAGTCTTCATTTTAAAGCTTCTTTTATGACTTTGTGGGCCTCAAGACAATACTTAAGCTTGTCATAGATTTGCTCCAATAGGTCCCCCTCAAGTGAAGTATGCTTGAGGTCTTCAATCTTCCAAGATTGCCTGCAAATCAATCATAGCCTTGAATTTGCAAAGCTTTGTACCATCCAATGCTTTGGTTGGAATATATGCACATTGTTGATGAGTGGACACATATGATATTTGAATCTCTTTGCTTAGAACCTTCTCTCGTACATAGTGATAATGAACTTCAATATGTTTAGTCCTTGCATGAAAAATAGGATTAGCAGCCAAAGGAATAGAACTCATATTGTCACCATAAATAGTTGGAGTTCCAAACTCCAATCCAAGATCTTTGAATAATTTCTTCATCCAGATAGCTTCTTGTGTAGCTATGGCAAAAACTCTATATTCAGCTTCAGTAGAGGAGAGATCAACTATGGGTTGCTTCTTGGATGACCATGAAATAAGCTTTGAACCTCCAAAGCTAAGATAACCTGAAGTTCTCCTTCTATCTTCCTTGGAGCCAGCCCAATCTGCACGAGAAAATATCTTCAAACCTAAATAAGATACATAAGGATAATTAATTCCTTCATTTATGGTTCCTTTGAGATACTTGAGAATCCTTTTGGCAACATCCATGTGTGGTTTCCTTGGTGTGTGCATAAATTGACTTAGCACACTCACACTGTAACATATATCTACTCTTGTCAATGTGGCATCATTGAGACTACCCACAAGACTCTGATATGATGTGATGTCCTCTATGATTTCACCTTCATGTGAGCTCAATTTGTGCTTAAACTCCATTGGAATACCTGCAATCTTACAATCTAGCATATGAATTTTGCCAACATGTCCTTAATGTACTTTCTTTGAGTGAGAAACAAACTATGATCTTTGTAGAGAGGTTCCAAACCTAGGAAGTAGGTAAGTGAACTGAAATCACTTATCTTGAACTCTTCTCTCATCTGATCTTTGATGTTCTTCATACCATCTGCATCATTTCCTATCACTAATATCATCTACATATACACATAGGTAGATGATCTCAGCATTACTCTTTTTAATAAAGAGTGAAGGATCTGCCTTGCTTGGTTGAAAGCCTTTGTCCTGCAAGAATGAAAGAAGCCTGAAATTCCAAGCTGTTGGAGCTTGCTTGAGACCATACAATGCTTTGTTAAGTTTACATACATAATCAGGATAAACTTGATTCTCAAAACCAAGTGATTGTGCCATATATAACTCTTCTGTTATCCAACCATTCAAGAATGCATTCTTACATCTAGTTGAAGTATCTTCCAATTCTTGGAAGAGACAATACTAAGCAAAACCCTAATAGTAGGCATCTTGGCCACTGGAGAGAAGGTCTCCTCATAATCAATTCCGTGAGTTTGTGCAAAGCCTTTTGCTACAAGCCTTGCCTTATACCTGTTAATGGAACCATCAGAATTCTTCTTGCGTTTATAGACCCATCTTGAGCCTATTACCTTCATGGATGAAGTCCTGGGCACCAAATCCCAAGTGTTGTTTTCCTCAAGTGCTTCAATCTCTTCCTTCATTGCATGCTTCCAGTCTCATTTTGCTTTGGTCTCTTCAAAGGATGATGGCTCCTCTTATGTCCTGTGCTATGTAGATATAATGTTTAGTTACTAATGAGGTGTCAAACCCATACCTTTTTGGTTTTTTCTTTTCCCTCATAGATCTTCTTAGGCCATAATGTGATGATTCTGCCTCATGTCCAAGTTCCTAAAATTTTGTTTTACCTTTAGACTTCCATGCTTTGATATTTTCCATCTGAGATTCTTCATCATCCTCTAAGGTGTCTTCATCTTCAATTTTTGGTTGTTCTCTACCAAGCTTTGCAAAGTCATCTTTAAGATCACATGGTAAATTGACGTTCTTGCATGAATCTTCATACCATGAATTGTTTGAATCAAAAACTACATCTCTGCTTACCAAGAATCCTTTGTTGGTAGGGTTGTATAACCTGTAACCCTTTTGATTGTTGTCATATCCAATAAATACAGACCTTTTTGCCTTTGGATCCACCTTGCCTCTAACCTGTGAAGGAACATGAGCGAAAGCAATGCATCCAAAACTTTTACAATGATCTGAGCTTGGTCTTCTTCCATTCCAAGCCTCATATGGAGTCATCCCATTAAGGGATTTTGAAGGCAACTTGTTAATCAAGTAAGTGGCTGTAGATATCGCCTTAGCCCATAGATAAGTAGGTAAATGCTTTTCATTTAACATGGACCTTGCAGCTTCAACAATTGTCCTATTCCTCCTTTCTGCCACTCCATTTTGCTCAAATGTATACCTTGTAGTTACCTCTCTTTTGATTCCTCTTTCTTGAAGAAAAGAATCAAACTCATGGGAGAAGTATTCTCACCCTCCATCTGACCTTAGCCTTTTTAGTGATTTACCTGTATGATTCTCCACAAGAGCCAAATATCTTTTGAAACATGAGAAAACTTCATCTTTGTGTTTCATAAAGAATAGGATAGTCCATCTGCTGCAATCATCAATAAAGGAGACATAATACCTTGATCCAGATATTGAAGCTTCCTTGCTAGGTCCCCATACATCTGTATGAACCAACTCCAAGAGATCTCCATGCATATAACCTTTCTTCATGAATGGTAACCTCTGAGACTTTCCAAATTGACATGCACTACACTTATAAATCATATGTTGTTTTGAAAAGTTAGGGAGTCCAAGTACACTTTGGTCCCTGCAAATTTTCTTTAATGACCTTTCAGCAATATGTGCTAACCTTTTGTGCCATACTTCCAATTCTGTGAGTGTCTGAATACCATAATTAAAGAGAACAATGTTTCTAGTGTCTTGTAATTCAAATGTCAACAATCTACCTATCTTTTCACCTTTTGCAATTCTTCTAAGTCCTTGACTTGGGTCTTCAACAAATGTTCCTACTTTTGTGAACCTGACTTGCAACCCTTTCTCTACTATCTGCCTAACACTTATCAAATTCTTTGTAATGGTAGGGACATAGAGTACCTTACTAAGAAGGTTGATGTTTCCATCACGTGCTTTGACATTGCCTATTTTCTCCACAAGGTTTCTTGTATCATCTCATGTTTGTACTCATTCTTATTCCTTGGATCTTCTAAATCTGATAGGAGTGCCACATTTCGTGCCACATGATTTGAACAACTTGAATCTATGTAGAAAACATGCTCATCAGATTTACCTTGTGGCATAGCCATGTTCATGATCAATAATGAGTCCTCTTTGTTTGAGTCTTCTGTGTAGTTATTGAAGTCTCTCTTTCCTTTGTAGCATCCTTGATAGTTTGAATGATTATAGTTTTTGTAGTTGCCATGATAATTGTTGAACCTTCCTCTTGAGTAGCCATAACTTCCTCTATTGTATCCTCTGCCTCTTTGATTCCTGGAATTCCTAAAGCAATTTTTAGTTGTATGATTAGTTAATCCACAAATAGAACATGAGTTGGAGTCTTGGGATCTACCCCTGCCTTGTCTACCTCCTCTTCCTCTACCTCTGCCATGTCTTCCTCTACCTGCATAGTATGCTTGATATGTACCTGCTTCATCATCCACTTTCTTTGCATTTCCTTTGTTATCTTTGGACTTGCTTTTATGAGTGTATAAAGCTGAAGATTGATTACCTTTAGAGCTTTATCCATTTCTTTTAAGCTTTTTCTATTGAGTAAGTAAGTACACATTGAGAAACAACTCTGACAAGATGAGTACAAAAGTTGGGTACCTGACAGAAAAGTGAAAATGAACAGAGAGGGTTGACTTCAACTGAACATTACTAAAGATTGCAACATCCAAAGGAAATGAAAATTGGTGAGCATATAGTAGACTTATAGAGCTAACGTTATCAAGTTAAATCACTGACAATGATGTACCAAGCTTAGAGAAACCATCTTTGCAATCAGATTGAGAAAACTGAGAGATATGGCAGTGAGTAGTATAGTCCACAAGAACATGGAAATATGAACTCAAGTGATCATGAAAATGAAAGTATATTGATTGTAACATACAATGGACTTACTGATACATATGTGTGCCTTGTAAGAACACCTTCATATGGCATAAAGCTCAGCTCTTGGAGGTCTTCACATAGGTCTCTCTAACCACGACTAAAACTTCCATCTATTTATAGGTGAGTTTGGGAGCTAACTTCCATCAATCACTCTCCAATCAATTAGCGATTGATTTGATTCTCTATCTACCACAAATCACGAATTCATGGCTCCTCGTTCCTTTTTTGATCAAGTGGACTGAACCTCTTAAGATTCTTTCACTTTTACATGAAGTAAAGTCTTCAAACGTTACAAGAGGTCGTTCACAAGTGAACTTTACATAGTCTTCATTTTAAAGCTTCTTCTATGACTTTGTGGGTGGAGGAGGAGAAAAACTATGGTAAGATGGGGAATTAAAAGTACGCTTCATAGAAAATGTAGGTTTAACATAAAGTGGTTGTTAGCGGAGTTGTTGTAGGCGGATTGACTTGGTTATGGACTGGAATTCTTTTTCTGCATCATAGGCGAACGATATAGACTCGTCGAGGGTTGTAGGTCGTAGGGTCTGAAGCTTAGCTTGGATTCCCACCTCCAAACAATCTTCATATTTCTGCTGCAAGATATCCTCTAATACATCTTCAAGCATTCGGACAAGTGGTAAATTTTGCCAGAACCGCTTTGTGTAGGTAGTAACTGTATCATCCTCCTTCCATGTAAGGGTCGCCCATGCACGTTGAACATGCAAATGGTATTGAGGAGGAAGAAAAGAATCCTTCACTTTTTCTTAGAAATCCTTCCACGTTGTTGGACGCTAAGTACTGTGCCGTAGGACATTCCACCAGAGTTGAGCTTTACCTACTAAATAGTTAGTGGCAAATTTGATTTTTTTCACTTCCAGCATACGTTTCATCATTATAAAAATCATCAAACTGTGACAATCAAGAAAGGACTAAAGGCCTATCCTTTCGGCCATTAAATTGTAGAGTGGTAACTTCAAGTGCCAATCTTCGAATGAGTAACACCAGATTGGGCAAAAACAATAGCTTTCATTACTCTGGTAAGGTTGCCTTCCTCAGTTTGTATCTATTGGAGGACTTCATCACGTTGTCGGATCTCATTTTGAGCTCCTCGAAGCTCTTGCCGCAAAAGCTCTAGTTGTTGTTCAAGTGTTGCCTCAGGTAGAGGTGAATTACTGTAATCCTCCATGGTGCTCTTGGACCCTTAAGCTAATGCTTTCCTCTCGGGATGTACCCTCAGGAAATGTACCCTAGCAGAAAAGTACCCTGTCTGGATGTACCCTGATGTACCATGATAGGATGTACCCTGTCTAGATGTACCCTAGTGTACCCTGAGAAGTGTACCCAGACATGATGTACCCTGAGAGGCGCTCGCGTCGCACCGTGCCACCTTGAAAAGTAAGAAAAACTGCAAGTTATGTTAAATATAAGAGGAGAGAACTTGAGTGACAACTCCAAGAAAGAGTGTATTGGTGAAAGTACTTCCCTTGAAAGTAGGAGGTTGTGGGTTCAAATCCTCCTACCTTAGGGAATCTAAACCTCTCTATTGCCACTCAAATTCAAAATTGCCACGTGCATATCCAACAACTGCCAATGGTCACCAAGGGAGCCTTGGGTTCCAATGGTACCAATGTTGCCAATGTATTGCCTAAGTTCTTTGCCTTAGTCGACGCCTTAGTTGATGCCTTAGTCGACGCCTTGGAGTAAGCCGAAGGAGTAAACATAGGTGTAAACGTAGGAGCAAACGTAGGTTCTCATTCTAAAACTGGAACAGAAACAGAAATAGGAACCAGAACCAAAACTAAAGACGGAATCGGAATCGCGAATAGAGAATAGGGAACTTAACCCTCCGTATTGACGTGTGCAGAGCTCTGATACCACTGTTGTTAGGATCTTGCTCACGTGCATACAGAGATTACGAATGTAGAAAACACACAAAAAAATAGAGACAACAAGAGATGAGACTGAACACAGTATTGGGTGCAATCTCCTCACTCTGTTTCGATAGTCCACAAAGTGCATGTATTTATAGGAATTTTGATTTCGTCGGAAAGAGTGGTTACGTGAGAGTGGCTTCGAAAAGCAAGCGTGAAACTAAAAGTTGGTAACTTTATAGAAATCCATTGCTTTCAATAATAGAAACTGCGGTGTCGGGATGAAATCCCACAGGGAGTGTGCACTGAGTATTTTTCAAAAGTTCATTATTTTTAAGTTTTTTGTGTAATGTTTTGACTTAAGAGTGGTATATTTCATGCATAATTTGGCCGATTTGATTGACTGTGCGATGCGGAAACATGTTTGAGATGTATGTTAGATGTGTGTGTAAAAATAACTGACATTTGACCCATGAAAACGTAGGTTTGACCCTTCAAAACCCCTGAAACTGAGGGTTTACCCCCCTGAAAAATGAACTTGAACCCTTGGAAACCCTTGGAATTTAAGTCGAAACTGTAAATAAACCCTTGAATTGGCGAGCTTGAGATGATTGTGAGCAAAACCTTAATTTTCCCGACCAAAAACCCTAGGGTAGACCCTTGGAAATGGCGGTTTCTATAGGCCAAACCCTAAAAACCCATTAAATTGCGAATATCCAGTGTGAAATCAAAACCATAGTCTAATGGGAAAATTAAAAGACCGCCAAAATTAGAAAGTTAATTGAAGAGGTGGGAACGTTCTAGAAGCGAGTCCAAGGGGAAGTCTATAAATAAGTGCCTAAGCTCATTCATTCCTCTCCGTGGTCTTCCTTGTGGAACGCTTCTCCAGGTTTATGTGGATGCTGATTATATGAAGTGAAGAGAAAGTGATTGAGGACGGTAGATAAAGAGTACCCCCCCATCCCGTGGATTGTCCTTGCGGAACGTCTTTCCAGAACATCTTAACAGTAAAGATCTACAAAGTGAGGACTTGAGGAAAAGCTTGGATGGAAGAAAAGTGAAGAAAAGATTAAATCGCAAAGACCAGAAGACAAAGATCGAGGGCAACTTCCTGCACTGTAGCGGGAGGCCTACATCATATCCAACCGATCTGCACTGTAGCGGCGGCATTTATTTGTATTTATCTGTTCCGCACTGTAGCAGATTTTTGTATCGCGGACCCGCACTGTAGCGGTCATCACTATATCATTCAGATTTATTGTATCATCGAGTTTGTATACACACCGACCCAGTGATTTCGAGAATCTGTGCTGTATCTGATTTGTCTTTTTCTCGACACCTACGGTCGTGTACGCACGCACGTCTGGACACTTCCAAGGGGCGAGGGTCCCACACGTACGAGGATCGCACACGCTTTGGAGAGCACAAGCGAGGCGCCCAGCGTGCAGATGCCACTCGTAGGACAGCGGGAACGGCGCACCAGAGCGGGGCCTGATCCAACCCCACGCATCGGCTTCCCGCCACGACCTCCTTCTTCCCGACACCTGAACCCGACGTGAAGCGAGGCGGTTGTCCGGTGATCCTCATCGCGTCACCTACTCCTTGAGGAAAGAGAAAAGAACCTCGGCATCAGACAGAGATTTCCAGGTACTAGCACTTCAAGTTATTTGAATTTTGCATTGCTTCACATACACTGCTGAAACAGAAAGATTGTCTTGCTGCTTGAGTTTGAGCATCCACACTTTGCATTAGTATAGTCCATACGTGTGAGTTTTTTTTCCCGCTTAGATTAGGGATTTGCTGATTTCTAGCTTAGACAAAACGTTAGAAAACATTAGAAAATTCTCATTGAAAGAGGGGAAAATACATTGAAATCTTGGGAATCGAAGAGAGGACAGTTCGACTAGACTTTGGCCTAGGCAAATCAGAGTGATTAGACTTACCTTTACCTCCTGGCTCGTGACTCATCAAGCTTCTTCTCTGATCTCTACTCAGAGCTTAGAGAGATAATTGAGCCACTTACGTTGGACCTTGTGCTACGTTCTAGGACAGAGCAGAGAAGAGAGATGGAGGATATATTCAAGGAAATGGTAATAGAGAAACAGGGGGCTCGCGTAGTCCAAGCGGTATTGAGAGAAAAAGGAAAGTTTACAGGCTTGAACGTAACCGAGTACCTAGATGTTTTTGAGGAACATGCACGGATTTATGGTCTACCCGAGGATGTGTTTACACATTACTTCACACGGGTAGTATCAGGATCCATTTTAGCCCCTATTACAGCACATATAGCAAAGCCTTGGGCCGAATTCAGAAAAGAATTGCATAAGTTGTTTTATTTAGAAGACTTTTCCCAACATAGCAGAGAAGGGTTCTTGCGGTGCATAAGCTCTCCGAAGCCCACTGCATCCCTTACTCAACTTTTGAATGAGCTCTTGAGAAGATATGAACAACTTCCACAGGCCGATTTAGATGCTTTAAAACCTGACCTAGTTATATCTTTCCTTAGGATCCTAAGTCTTGAAGACAGGACTGAGGTCGAAAGGAGGATTGAAGAGCCTGGGAAGAGATTTGGATTGACTGAAGATTGGGGTGTAGTGAGGAGAGAGGTAGAAGCGGTTGCCCAAATGAGGCAACGCCAGGCGGTGTTATACGATAGACCTGCAGTGGTAACACCACAACCGCCTAGGGAAGCTCCACTTTCGGCAATTCCGAATATGCCTGCAACGTCAGCTTTTGCTAATGTTGCATCCACTTCGCGATTGCCAATCGAGCTACATGTTGAGATTCTATGTCGACAGATAGAGAATCTTATTACGATGCAAGCGTCTATGTCAAAAGAAATGGCGAGTATTCACAATAAAGTTAATTCTATGGGGTATCACGATCCCACTCCTCCTCAGGCGAATATGAGTTATGCAGATACATTACAGAGAGGCACTATGCCCATTCCAAATATGCAAGGCTATGTGATGCCACAGCCTGCACCTCCAGTGCAGCCTGTTGCCCAACAGATACCTACACCACCAGTGCAAACCACATTTCAAAGAAACACTGGACCTTTTGAGAGACGAGCGACAGGTGGGTTTGGAGGGGCTAAGAGATGCGTATGGTGCGAGGCACAAGAGCATTTTTCATATGCGTGTGAAGAGCTTAAGCTAGCAAAAGAGCATCAACTGATGATAGATATCGATAAGAAGTTATGTGACTTCAGGACCCGCCTTCCTCTACCTGTGAATTGGGGAAAGGGGGGAATGAAGAAGCTTTATGAAGATTTATCTAGCAATAATGCGAGTACATCAGCTGCACGATTAGAACCTGTTGAGGAGGAAGATGAAAAAGTGCCTAGACCTCGACCCCAAAGAAATTATTCCATAGAGGCTTTAGTGAGGGCTAGGGATTCCATTATGCAGAAGACTGCCTAGAAGTCTCCTATTGATGAATCCTCGATCTATTCCCATATAGCCAATGTGGAGGAAAAGAGGAAAAGGGATGAGAGTCAGGAAGAGACTGAGCCTGAAAGAAGAGTGACTAGAAAGCAAAGTCAAGAGGCCGAAGGAAAAGCTAAAGAGCCAGAAAAGAAAGTACAATTCAAAGAGCCTGTTGTTTCAAAGGAAGAGGCAAAGAGGAAAGAGATAAGAGAGGGAAAGAGGCCGGCTGGGCCAACTAAGATTCAAGAATTGACTAAAGAGAAAGAGAAAGAACCTGAACCGGTTCAAAAGAAAGATAAAATTCAAGAAAGTATTCAAGAGGTTGAGAAAGAAAAGAAGAAGAAAAAGAAGAGAACTCCAAAGGCTGTATTAATTTCTGAGTTGGAAAGGAAAAATGATGCAAGAGAGATATTAAATGACATTTTACTGAAGAGCCAAGTGACCATGTCCTTGGAGCAGGTCTTCTCCATAGCGAAGCCTGAGTTTAATGACAGTTTCATAAAGCTGGTTAGGAGAAAGAGGTTTCCACTACCTGAAGATGTAGAGATGGAAGAAGCACCTGAAGATATTCAAGTGACAAATGAAGCAGTTACATTGAGTGATACATCTGATGATGATGATGATGAGGTTGCTAGGTGTCATAAGAATTCTCTAGGTCCTATCATACCTGATGATGAAATAAGGAAGACAGAAAGTGAGTTTAGCAGGACCTTTTGGGCAAGAGGAACTCCAGAGATAAAGGTGAAGTTAGGAAGCAACGAGGAGTTATGTTTTGCTCTGGCCTTGATTGACTCAGGATCAGAGATAAATGTGATTTCTAAGAAGCTCTATGATAAGTTTAGGTGGCCGATTGATAAAGATCGTGGATGGAGGATGAGGACAGCGGATAATGGTTCAGGAGCACTGCTTGGGGCATGCGCCTTTGTGCCTGTGACCATAGGAGGGATTTCTGAGGAATTTCACTTCTTTGTCCAGGACCATTGTTCATATGAGGCTATCTTTGGGCAGCCCTTTATAGCTGAGGTAAGAATGGAGACTAAGGCCATGAATGATGGATCTGCCTATGCACGAATCTGTTCTAGATCAGGTCTTCATTCTTTACAAGTGATGACGGTGTGTCCAAATCACTCCAGGAATAGAAAGAATATAAGCAAGAAACCTATCAACTCTCATGACCACGATGAGTGTATGCCTGTTGGAGAGTATGGAGCTTCTGCTGATCAAAATTTTTGTTAGGATCCACTGTTGAGCGAGACAACAGTGGGAGTTGGTTTGATGTCTCGCATGACTCTGTACAAAGTTTTGAAAGTTTTTCTATTTACTCATCTGCATTCAAATTGCTATGTTTACAAAAAGAAAATGTTTCAAATAAATTCAGAAAATTTCATGAGAGACACTATAAGCATTTAGGAATGATGTTACCTGATGAGAAGATTGAAGATGTGATCTAGTTGGAGGGAAGTTCGACTACTCTGGAAGAGCTTGAGCAGGCATTTGAGAGAAATGAGAAATAAGAAATCAGAAATCATTATGCTCAGCTCTATCCAAGAGTATGAGATGATTAAGAGTTTATGAGAGAGCATGAAGTAAGTGTAAATACAAAGTATAAGACTGTGGATAAGAAAGTGAAGCCTATAGCTCAGCCATTGCCAGAAGATAGTCATGAGAAATATCTACGAGTGTCACATGACCCTATGCTGAGATGACGAGAGCTCATAGGGCATCATTTTATTAAAGAGATCAAGTTTGGAGAGAAACCATTCCTGAGAGAAGAAGAGAAAAAGAAATTTATCAAAGCCATCAAGAAACACAAAAAAGCATTTGCACTTTTCCCTCATGAGATAGGTTGTGCGAACCCGAAACAAGTACCTCCCATGATTATCTTTACAGTGCCACATATACCATGGAATATCCGGCCTATACCAGTCCCAAAGGCTCACTTACCTGAGCTGATGAGGTTGCTAAAGGAAAAGATTTCCATGCGGATATTGGAACCCTCCTCGGCTCCATATTCAAATAGGTGGTTTACTGTGCCTAAGAAAAATGGGAAGCTTCGTTTCATTCAGGATCTGCAACCGGTCAATAAAGTCACAATTAGAAACGTAGGGACAGGACCCATAGTGGATGAGTTTGCTGAAGCATTTGTTGGGCATTCCATATACTCTATGGGAGACCTGTATTCAGGTTATGACCAGTTTCAGTTGGCTATGGAGAGTAGAGACATTACGACCATGAGGACTCCACTGGGCCTTGTACGTATGTGTACTTTGCCGCAGGGAGCAACGAATTCTGTGGCTCACATGATGAATGCCATGAATCTGGTTTTACGAGACTTTATACCATCTGTGACTATGCCATTCATTGATGATGTTCCGATAAAGGGATGTGAGGAAAGAGTGAAAGATGTGAGTTTAGATGCTTCAGGATGTAGAAAGTTTGTGAGAGATCATATTGCTGATTGTGAGAAGATCTTTGAGAGGTTTGAAGATGTGGGGCTAGCACTTTCTTTAGAGAAATTGGTTTTTGGCGTTGATGAGGTCCTAATTGTAGGACATCTGTGTGGACATTATGGCCGCAAGCCGTACCCGCAGAAAGTTGAGGCCATTAGCAGGATCTCTGAAGTATGTCGTAATGTCAGTGAGGTGAGAAGGTTTCTAGGAGCCTGTGTATTCTATGTGATATGGACTCCTCACTTTGCTCACGTTGCGAACCCCTTATATGATCTGCTGAGAAAGAGAAAGAAGTTTGTATGGACAGAGAAACAGTCGAGAGCTATGCGTAAACTGAAGCAGCTGCTAATTGAAGCTCCGATTCTAAAGCATGTTGACTATTCAGGTCAGAGACCTATCATTTTGACCGTTGATACCAGTCCTATTGGCATAGGCTGGGTCATAGGGAAAGATGATGATGAGGGGCAGAGATATGCAGTGCACTTTGGTGCTAAGATCCTACATGATACCCAAAGAAAATATCCTCAGATAAAGAGAGAATTATGGGGATTGGTGACTGCTTTAAAGAGTGATAAAGAGTATTTCATTGGGGCGAATGTGATAGTTGAGACTGACTGTCTTCCACTGATTGGCATGATTGCAAACTATTCATCTCCCGACATTGCTATGCTTAGATGGATCTCTTATATAAAGTTTATAAATCCTGCATTTGTACACATAGCTAGGAAGTTGAATACAGTTGCTGATATGCTTTCAAGGGCAAAATTTGATGATGAGTCTGATGATGATGATGAGATAGAAAGGGATATACATATGATGAGATACGATCCATTGGTGTATGTTTATGAGAAGTTCTGTGAGAGTGAGTATGATGGTGAGTGGAGAGATATTGGAAGATATCTGAGTACTCTGAAACCTTCCCCCGATTGGTCCACAAATAAGTATAGATCCATCAGGAAGAAGTCTTACAACTTTTTCTTGAAGGACGGGCTTATTTGGCGACACGCTAAAGGCAAGGTGAAGAGTCCACAGAGAGTATTGAGTTCGAGGAGTCTTCACAGAAAAGTTATGAGAGAGATGCATGAGACCTTATGGGCAGGTCACAAAGGATTTTATGCTACATATGAGAAGATTAGGGAAGCTTACTGGTGGCGAGGGATTTATGTAAGTGTGAGAGGTTTTGTAGACACTTGTGCTACATGCCAGGTGCATTCATCAATTAGGCAGAGAGACCCGTTACATCCGACTTACCCTCCTTGTATCCATTACAAGTGGGTGGTCGACCTTGTAACCATGCCCAAAGGGATAGATAAGATGAGATACATAGTACTTGCCAGAGAGGACTTGACCAACCATGTGGAAGGTCGAGCTCTTCGTACAAAGACTACTTATAATGTATGCAAATTCCTTTTAGAAGAAGTGATCTCGAGATTCAGATATGTTGAGAAAGTGGTTGCAGACAGGGGAGAGTTGGATGCGAGAGAGGCAAAAGAGTTCTTTGATCGTCATGGAATTCGATTGTCTCTCACCACTGCCTATAATCCAGAGGCAAATGGGAAAATCGAGAGAGGTCACCCTTCCATCGTGAAGGCGATCTCTAAGGCTTGCAGCGATGACATCAAGCAGTGGCCTAGGTTTCTTCCATTCGCGTTATGGGCTGATAGGATGACTTACACTCGGTCCACAGGTTTTATGCCTGCTGAATTGATGTATTGTCAGAAACCAGTCTTCCCCATCCAGACTCAGATAGTGACATGGTTGACGCTCCCATGGAATGATGGTATGACGAGAGAAGAGTTATTATCATTGAGAATAAAGCAGTTAGAACAAGGAAATGAAAAGTTGAAAGAAGCAGTCCAAGAGTTAAAGGAGTCAAGGCTAAAGAATAAGATCTATTTTGACAAAACCCATCGACTGAGACCACGTAGGATTGAGATAGATGATTGGGTGTTGGTGTACGATAGTACATTCGATACTCAATATGATGCTAGGAAGAAATTGACCAAACGATGGTTTGGGCCGTATGTGGTTACGTCTGTGTTTGAAAATGGTACGTATGCACTTCGCGAGTTAGACAGTACTCCTTTGAGATCTTTGATTGCAGGAAAGAGGATAAAATTATTCAAGAAAAGAAATGAAGCGGATTATGAGATTGAGCAAGAATTTTTGGAGGATACTGATGATGTTGGAGGGAACTGATGACACTGAGGCTGATGCTGATGAAGAATGATAGACCATGAAGATAAAGAAAAGCTAGATCAAAATGAAGAAAAATGACCAAGTGAAACGTTTCTGATTTGAGATGTGTTTTCTTTTTGATAGAGCATATGCATTGCATTGATGTGTGTGATAAAGATATGTATGAGTCTATGAAAATCATGTAGAATGAAGATAACAAAGATCTATTATGGGTTTGCATGAAGCATGAATGACTAGGAAATGATATGAATGGAATCAGTTAGTGGACTAGAGACTTTTGGGAGTGAAAGCTTGGGGATGTGATGGCATGCTTAAACCGAGTGCATGTATATGCTGATTGATTTGAACACTTAGTGAGTGGGAAACTTTGGATCCTAGTATTTGTCTCTTATGAGATCTTACCTCCATATGGATCATGATTTATAAAGAAACATTCATACTCATGCCAGCTTATATGTGCGTGTATGTTGTTGGTGCGTTACGATGGGCTAGTAGGCGGGTGGAACCACCTTGGTCGGGTGATCAAGGCCACGAGCCGTAGCTAGTTTCGTCATAGGCCTAACCTATCTATTGTCATGCGCCTGTATCGGTCGGTAGGCGGGTGGAGTCACTCTGATCGGGTGGTCAGAGCCACGAGCTGACATCGATTTCATGCAGGGCTGATGTTGTGTATGTCGTGCGCTATGTCGGGTCGGCAGACAGGTGGAACAAACTTGGCCGGGCGGACAAGTCCATGAGTCGCACCCGATTTCGACATAGGCCGATTTGTGAAAAATAAAAGATAAGAATAAATACTGAGCTGAGATGAAGTGGAAAATAAAGAAAGAGAAAAAGAAAAATGAAAAAGAGAAAGGAAAAGAAAGAGATCTAATGGAGAGTTGGACAAGTAGGAGATAAATAGAGGGAATCAAGGTATATTCTACAAACTGAGTTAGTAGATACATATGTATATGCTAGTACTTAGAATGAGCAGTTGGATCTGAACCAGTTGAACGAACAAAAGATCTAGAAAGCCGACGATTTATTCATGTGATTACTCGTCAGATTGCAGACGCAGAAACATAATATGATGTTTGTGAAGCTTGAATCTACCTAATTTTCTAAAATTCATACCAATCTTTATAAAAATTGCATGACTGCATGAGATCATGATTTGAGTTTTGAAAAGAAAAAGATAACAAGTGTAAAGAGATTTTAAAAGAACCCTGATACTCTTCTGTCAGATCTTGCAGGTTGGCCCATCGAGATGATGTGCAGGTTTAGCGGGGGCGAATGTCGGGATGAAATCCCGCAGGGAGTGTGCACTGAGTTTTTTTCAAAAGTTCATTATTTTTAAGTTTTTTGTGTAATGTTTTGACTTAAGAGTGGTATATTTCATGCATAATTTGGCCGATTTGATTGACTGTGCGATGCGGAAACATGTTTGAGATGTATGTTAGATGTGTGTGTAAAAATAACTGACATTTGACCCATGAAAACATAGGTTTGACCCTTCAAAACCCCTGAAACTGAGGGTTTACCCCCCTGAAAAATGTACTTGAACCCTTGGAAACCCTTGGAATTTAAGTCGAAACTGTAAATAAACCCTTGAATTGGCAAGCTTGAGATGATTGTGAGCAAAACCTTAATTTTCCCGACCAAAAACCCTAGGGCAGATCCTTGGAAATGGCGGTTTCTATAGGCCAAACCCTAAAAACCCATTAAATTGCGAATATCCAGCGTGAAATCAAAACAATAGTCTAATGGGAAAATTAAAAGACCGCCAAAATTAGAAAGTTAATTGAGGAGGTGGGAACGTTCTAGAAGCGAGTCCAAGGGGGAGTCTATAAATAAGTGCCTAAGCTCATTCATTCCTCTCCGTGGTCTTCCTTGTGGAACGCTTCTCCAGGTTTATGTGGATGCTGATTATATGAAGTGAAGAGAAAGTGATTGAGGACGGTAGATAAAGACTATCCCCCCCATCCCGTGGATTGTCCTTGCGGAACGTCTTTCCAGAACATCTTAACAGTAAAGAGCTACAAAGTGAGGACTTGAAGAAAAGCTTGGATGGAAGAAAAGTGAAGAAAAGATTAAATCGCAAAGACCAGAAGACAAAGATCGAGGGCGACTTCCTGCACTGTAGCGGGAGGCCTACATCATATCCAGCCAATCCGCACTGTAGCGGCGGCATTTATTTGTATTTATCTGTTCCGCACTGTAGCGGATTTTTGTATCGCGGACCCGCACTGTAGCGGGCATCACTATATCATTCAAATTTATTGTATCATCGAGTTTGTATACACACCGACCCAGTGATTTCGAGAATCAATGCTGTATCTGATTTGTCTTTTTCTCGACGCCTACGGTCGTGTACGCACGCACGTCTGGACACTTCCGAGGGGCGAGGGTCCCACACGTACGAGGATCGCACACGCTCCGGAGAGCACAGGCAAGGCGCCCAGCGTGCAAACGCCACTCGTAGGACAGCGGGAACGGCGCACCAGAGCGGGGCCTGATCCAACCCCACGCGCCGGCTTCTCGCCACGACCTCCTTCTTCCCGACAGCGGTCTATAACGACCCTTATTCTGACCATTATTTTTCCAATTGTTTCTAACAATAGAACCTTCTATGCAGGTTTATTTACAAGATAAATAATAATTATTCAGATTATTGATATTTTCCCTTTCATGCCTTGCACACTCCTCACAAACCTGCAGCTGCTATATCAGAAACATAAAAAACACATTAATACATTAATAATTTAACACTCTAACAATGCATTGTTCAACATATTCCATGTTCCACTCCAACATTGCATTGTTCAACATATTCCATGTTACACTCTAACAATGCATTGTTCAACATATTCCATGTTACACTCCAACAATGCATTGTTCAACATATTCCATAAGTTATAACAGAGTTTGCATTTAATGAACTTCTTGAAGACACATGAATACCTAGAAGGGGAAAGCGTAGCAAGAAAACGAGCTCTAGAGGAGCAGAGTAAAGATTACACCCTTATAGGGAGACAACTATTTAAACAAGGCCAAGAAAACCAACTACGATTATGTGTTCATGAAGATGAGTATATCTATGTGTTGGAGATGTCCCATATTGGAGTAACAGAAGGTCATTTTTTGGCTGACAAGACCACAGAAATGATTTTCTTTGCTCGATTATGGTGGCCACCTTTGTATCAGGATGCAACGATGTATGTTCAAAGGTGTGATGCGTGTCAAACAACGAAATACCTATATGAAGAGATGAAATGCCATCGCAACCAATGATCAGTGCTACAACTTTCACTAAATGGGTATAGATTTCATCGAACCAATTAACCCTCCAGCTAAAGGGTTTCATGTTGAATATATAACAGTAGCCACAAGTTAAATAACCAAATGGGTAGAAGCAAGGGCCACAAGGAAGAATGATGTAAGAACTACAACTAAGTTTCTCGTCGAAAATATATTTACAAGGTTCGGATTACCCAATGAAATAGTGAGTGATCGAGGCACACACTTCATTAATGAAGTAATAGAAACTTTGATGAATGAATTCTTGGTAATTCATAAGAAATCAGCCCCTTATCACCTACAAGCTAATGGATATGCAAAAAGTTCTAATAAAGTTCCATGTACTATTTTAATCAACATTATAAATAATAAATGGTGAGATTGGGATAAACAATTACATGATGTCATTTGGGATTTTCGAGTTGCATATAAGACGGCTATAGGCACGACACCTTTCAATCTTGTGTATGGTGAAAATGCAATCTTACCCATTCATTTCTTGATTCCTACTATTCAAGTAGCTAAAAGATATGAATGGACTGGACACGAATTGTTCCAACAATTGGATCAGATCGAACAATCGCATGAGACTAGATTACAAGAGGTAGCAGGTATTTACGTAGCTAAGAGGAAACAAAAGGCCTACTATGATGCCCATATTAAGGATAAAGGACTCAAAGAGGGTGATCTAGTCTTGATATATACTTTGACGAAACACACGAAGAAGTTGCAAAAGCGAGGGCATGGGCAGCTGGTAATTAACCATATTTCTACTAGTGGAGTGGTAAACTTAGCCACCCTGGATGGAGAAGTCTTACCAAATTACATGTGGTCTTCGTGTGAAGAAATACTTAGAACCCTTAACAGAAAAGATGATGAGTAGATTACTTAAAGCAAGGAACTGAATAGAAGAGGATGCAAGAATGAGAGGAAAAGCGAGGCTTGAAGCATTGGAACACATACAAAAACAAAAAGAATAGATGAGAGAAAGAGATGAGAGATATTTCCAAGGAAAGGAACCAATTCCCATAGCCAACTATAGGGCAGTAGAACCTACAACTATAAGAGGACAAGCAAACAACCCTACCTAAATCTAGGAATCATAACGGAGGAATACCACTTAGTAGATGCACTGACTGATACCGGGGAAGCATTAAGTTGCATATGCTTATCATTAACTAGACAATTAAGTGCATCACTTAATCCAACTAAGGCCTACATGGTGTGCATAGGAGGTCGTGGGGGATTCTTGTGGAGAAATGGACTTGAGTGTTTTTAGGAAAAGGAAGAAAGATAAGAAGAAAGTTATAGACACCGAAAGCTTTTGTAGATTGATTATAAGAAGAAACATACAATAATCATGTATGGCACAATCCAAATACTCTCTGTGCGAAATTCCAAAACATGCACAATCAACAAGCTACAAAATACCCAAGGTTCTTGCTGCCACCGAGCTTCTCTGCACTAGACCTCCACCTATTTCAAGAGCTTGCACTTGTGCACACCTTGCACTCAAGCTTGCAATAGGGGGAGGGATGGACACCTTCTATCGACGTGCACCCAACTTCAATGGGACCTTGTGACCTTTGATTGCATGGCTTAATACTTCTTTGCACACTTCTAATTGCTCTTCATGGACACCTTGCTCTTCACTTCTCTGCGTCGCACACTCACTCTATGTCTCTTGCTCTTCTCTCTCCTAGTGTAGACTATCTCACCTTGTTTAGTCTAACCAAGAATAATGTCTTGCCTTGAGTTGAATGTCGGTTCACGTACACTCCTAACTGGTAGAGCATCTTCATGCTCACTTTCATGCTCCAAGATTGTCTTCAAATGTGCATAGCCAATCAATCCATGTTTTGTCTTGTATTGACTTTAGACTAAAACAACAATTTTAATTTGGGGGGCCATACTTTCGCTTTTGCATACAATTCCACTTCACATACCTTCACTTTTTGCCTTTTAATTCTTGAAATGTGCAACTAAGAGAGGGTTCACATGAGCCTTCCAAAGATTTTAAAAACACTTTCAACCTTAGAGAATTTACAAAAACACACTCTGAAACCTGCATCCAACTTTCTGCAAAATATAACCTTTGTGAACAATTGATTGTGCACTACCTGTGAACCTTGACACCCGAACTTTGAATGCTCTGACTTTGCCCATGTTGAATCTGACCTTAGACATGTTGAATTTAATTGTTTTGAGTTTCACCCTTTGACTTTAAATGTGGTTGAATTTGACCAATATGACTTTTATGGGCTCAATAGTTGCCCACCACCTAATGGGCAATCTGTCTCGAAGAGCTATAGCCAAAAATTTGAGCAGAGATGACACGATGATTCTTGTGCTGCAAAATCTTCAAAACCACACTTCTGCAGCTACCAAATCCACCAAGAGCAGTACAAAAAGAAGTAAAGAACAAGCACCAAAGAAGAACCAAAAGTTGAAATGTTGCATTGAAGAGCAAAGGATGGTGAATGGAGGGTAGGAAGAAAGTATATGGAAAGTTGATGGGGCTTAGAGGGATAGGGTAAGGAGGGGTAAAAGTGGGACGGGGTAGGAGGATAAAGGAAGGGTCAAGGAGTAGGATTATGGGCATTGGAGAGGGCCAAAATGAGAAAACAATGAAAAATACAAAGGATGCATCTGGGAAAATGTGAAACATATGGTAAAATAAGGTGACAATAGACCATGTGGACCATGTCTGTAATAAAATTTGCATGATAAATGTGCTCAAAAAATGCTGGTTGTGACCAAAAGTCAAATAAAGGTTGGGATTTTGGAAACACTAAATCAAACAATGAGTTCAAAGGTGCTAAAACACATAAAAATGACCCCAAGTTCGAAAACAATGGCCATCCGAGGTGCAATCTAGAGCCAAAAGCATCCGACCATATATATATATATATATATATATATATATATATATATATATATATATATATATATATATATATATATATATATATATATATATATATATATATATATATATATATATATATGCATGTCGACCCCTCCCCCCAAGTGGATGGTTCCAATTGGGGGAGGAGGGGTCCACCTCGGGGGGAGGGGTCCACTTGGAGGAGGTTCACATGGGGGGAGGGAGGCGTCCGCTTGGGGGCGAGGGGTCCACATGGGAGAGGGGTCCACTTGGGGGGGATGGGTCCACTTGGAGGGTGGTCCACTTTTTGGGGGAGAGGTCCACTTGGGGGCGGAGGGGTCCACTTGCGGGGGATCCACTTGGTGGGGGAGAGGCATCCAGATGGGGGGGAGGGGTCCACTTAGGGGGCAGAGGAGGGGTAGGACCACTTGCGGGGGAAGGGGTCCACTTAGGGGGTAGAGGAGGGGTAGGACCACTTGCGGGGGGAGGGGTCCAGTTGGTGAGGGGAGGGGTCTACTTGTGTGGGGGTTGGGGGAATGGGGGAAGGGGTCCACTTGGGGGGGGGGTCTACTTGGGGGGTGGGTGAGGGGGGGGGAGGGAGGGTTCCACCCGGGGGGCGAGGGGGAGAGGGGTCCAATTGGGGAAGGGGTCCACTTCTGGGGGGAGGGTCCACTAGGGGGGAGGGGTCCACTTGGGGGGGATTCTTTTTTATTTTATAGAAGAAAGAAAATTAGCCATCGGGGCCTCTGTTTTTTTCATACCAAAAAATACAAAAAAATATAAACAAAATCTGGAAAACTCCAAAAAAATAAAAAACAATTCTCAATAAATTCTGTTAATTGCTAGGCCACTTATCCCACTCAAAAATATAGAGAGCTTCCTTTTTCCTCCATTTTATCAAGAAAAAGACATTTAAAAAAGATGAAAAAGTTTAGAGAAAATTCTTAAACAAATTCTAAAAATGCTTTTAAAAATTCCAAAAATTAGAAAAAAATTATTCATGCAAAGGGCTTTCCCTCTACCTAAGCCTAGAATTTTGTCCTTAGTACCATTCATATATCTCACAATCATCTTCACTGTTTCCCAATGCTACTTGCTAGGATTATACTTATATCTAATCACAAATCCCACTACAAATGCAATGTTTTTTACCTCATCTAATTTGGGATAATCATCCTTGCTCAATTTCACATATGTGGGTAAAGGGGTACTCAATAACTTTCCACCTTGCATATTGAACCTGTGAAGTACTAGCTATAAGATCTCCCTGTAAGAAAGAAGTTTTCACATCCATTTGCATTAGTTGTAAGTCCTCCATTGCAAAGAATCCAAGAAACATTCAAAGGGTAGTCATCTTGATCACTTGAGAGAAGATTTCCTCAAAATGAACACCATGTTGTTGCTTAAAAGCCTTTGCAACAAGTCGTGCATTATACTTTGGAGAAGGCCTATCTGATGTGAATTTCAACTTATATACCCATTTACATGGTAAAGCTTTCCTACCCTTTGGCAAAGGTACTAAATCCCAAGTACCATTCTTGTGAATAGAATCCAACTCACTCTTCATGGCATGCTCCCACTTGACATGATCATTTATCTCCATGGCCTCTTTGTAGCAAGAAGGCTCACTAGCATTTATAGCATAACAAAATCGAAACTTGGAACAGATCTATTAGGTGGATGTGAGACACACGTAGATCAACTCAATGGTTCCTGAACAAAGACATTTGCAAAGTGATCTGATCAGACAACCTCTTGAACATCCCTATGTGCAACATTTTTATGCATGCTAAGTGGAGGACTAGTATCCTCAAACACCACTCTTCTCAATTCAACCTCCTCAATGGGCTATTTATGCATCTTAGACTCATTCAAAATGACATCACTAATTCTGATCACTAACCATCTTTAAGGATCCCATAATTGATATACAAATTTTAATTCTCAACCATATCCAAGAAAAATGCATTTTTGTTACTTATGGTCCAACTTTTGTCTAAGATTCTTGGATATACACTTGGTGAGAGGTTAATGACATGAACTATAGTCAATACTACTTCCAAAAGTTGTGAAAGGTTTGCATGATGCAACATATAAACTACTCTATCATGAATAGTTCTATTCATCATTTCAAATACACCATTCTTGCTAGGGTATCATGAGCTATAAAATCTCTACAAATTGTTCTAGACAGACAAAAAAGGCTGAATTCATGTGAGGTATACTCACCCCTATTATCTAAATATAAAGCTTTGACCTTATTTCCTTTTTTTGTCTTAGCTGAAGCAAGTCATTTTCTGAAGATTGGAATACCTCATCCTTCAGTTTGATAGGATATACCAGGACTTTTCTGGTCGCATCATCTATGAAAGTGAAAAAGTAAAGACAACCACCTAATGACCTTATGGCAGTCTGACGAGACGCATCTATATGAATTAGATCTAAAGGCTGAATTGAAGAGACAATGTGCATCTTATGCATATTCCTAGTATGCTTTCCATATTGAAAATGCTCTGAGAATGAAAAATTAGAGAAAGATAACATAGGTACGTAGCTAGAGTGAGAAAGATTTTCCATTCCACTATGAGATATGTGGCCCAAACGGCTATGCGAAATACAAGCCATAGGTTGTTAAGTAACAACTAACAAGTGTTCTTTTAGTGATACAAGTAAAGGATAAAGTGGGCCAACTTTTCTTCCTTTTGCAACAATCCTATCTCCCTTTGATATGTGAAAGGATCAAGAATTCTTTATAACCAAGATCATCAAGCTAACCAACTGACATCAAACTATGTGATAAATAAGGTACATGGCATACATTATGCATAATATATTTTGAACCATCAATGAAATACACAACCACATCTCCAATCCCCAAAACATCACATTGATAAGAGTCGCTAAGTCTCATGGTACCAAGAAACATTATCAATGAACTACACAAACACATCAATGACCAACTGACATCAAACTATGTGATAAATAAGGCACATGGCATACATTATGCATAATATATTTTGAACCATCAATGAACTACACAACCACACCTCCAATCCCCAAAACTTTGCTGCATAATTGGAGAGACATTATCTACATGGTGTCACATAGAAAGAAGCATCAAAATCTAGCATCCACATGTGGGAAACCGAATCAGCACTAACACCCTCATGGGGCATAGTATTGCCAACTCTCAACACATTAGCATCATAAAAAATAGCACTAATTTGTTCAATCTTCATAGTGAAAGAAGATGTTGCAGCTAATTGTTTAACATGCCCATCAACATTCTGCCCTTTACCTTTAGCATTCTTTAATGCATAAAAACCTTTCTTCATTTGTCTTTTCTTGTGACAATAATGGCACTCAATATAGCTCTTCCTTGATTTACTCCTAGTATTATTTTGTTGACCATTCTTTTACTTGTTCTTGCTCTTGCCATGTTGCTGATTCTTTCATTTGAAAGAATCATGAACATTAAATTCATCTCCACTCTGAGTGCCAGCCATAGATTCTCTACATATCTCCTCACTCAATAGTGCTCCATATATGGAAGCATAGACCATTTTACCTCTAGGTGCACTATTGCTAATAGTTGTGCAAAATGGTTGCTTTCATTTTTATTATCCATTTCCATTTTTTGAGCCTATATCGAGGAGAATATAGCATTAAACTCATTTAGATGACTAGTACCACTATCTATGTCCTTCGTGCAAAGTTCATATAATTTTTTCATCAAATACACTTTCTTTCATGCCATCTCTTTTTCATATGTATTGCATAACTTCTTCCAAAGCTTCTATGCATTTTCATAGTCTAATATTGTAAAGTAAACATTATCAACTAGGTGCAATTGAATGTTAGACTTAGCCTCCTCTATATCAACACATCTTTAATCTAATTCTTCCATAGAGCAAAGGTTGTACCATTCAATTTTCAGACCTCAAAATGGTCTTCTCCTTGCAGTTATAGCCTCTCCTTAGAACACTAGCACTAGACCATGATCCACTTGATGTTTCTAAGACATGTGATGCCATGATGATAAAGAACTGAATAGAATGATAGTGAGATAGAAGAGTCCAAACACCATTAAGGCTCAAAGAAGGATGACCAAGTGTGAGATTCTAGGAAACATTCGATAGTCTTCCAAAAAATAAACTAATAAACTATAATGACTAATGAAAAGGATTCATGAGAATAAATGTGTTCACACCAATAATGGAGATAGAAGAGTCCAAACACCATTAAGGCTCAAAGAAGGATGACCAAGTGTGAGATTCTAGGAAACATTCAATAGTCTTCCAAAAAATAAACTAATAAACTATAATGACTAATGAAAAGGATTCATGAGAATAAATATGTTCACACCAATAAGTGTATCAAGGAGTAAGCTGACCACTACATAGTTGACAAAACCAAAAATCTAGAAAAAAATTTGTTAGAGTATCCTCTGTAAAATGAGCATATGACTAGTGTCAAAATCTCATAAAACTGCAAGTACTAACATGTTAACCTGCATAGTGAACCATTGACTCCACTGTATATACCCAAAAGAAGCCAACTAGGCTTCTTTTGGGTATATATATAAGTACCCAAATGAAGCCAACTAGGCTTATTGAGCACCTAAGAATAACTATCATACACCTCCTATGGCAAGGCTGGGTATGCCTTCCACTTGCATCACAAAAGAGACCCCAACATCCAGGTGTCTACCAGTTACGTAAACCTCACTACAACCCTCTTTATCAAACATAAAAGGCTTTATTAAAAAATATAACTGCTATATCAATGACCACATGAACATGCATAAGCGACATCCATAGAAGCATACATAGTGTGTGTGTGTGTGTGCTCAATATGTGTAGTAAAATGGCACCAAAATGCTGAATCAATCGCTCAAAAACAAACAAACAACACATCCAAGTGTCTCTCAACTCTGTTCTTTAGGCTCAAAAACCTCTATAGACTTGCAATGGTTGCTCCTACCACAACTAAAACCTTTCAAGAAACCTGTAGATCTACTAGTGTAGCTGAAAAAAAAACCCCAAAAGGTGAACATTCATTGTCCAAGAAGTACAAAGAGCACTCATCTTGATGTTCTTGAACCCTTGAAAAGAGAACTATGCACAAAAGTACTCCAACATTGCTCCACAAAGCACCCCAAAAATGCTTCGAAACAAGATTTGAAAGCAAAGAATGAAGCTTTGAGGGCTCAGAACATGCTAATATAATGTTAAACTTAGTCTTTCCCCTTCATCAAACACCACAAGAGTGTAGCTTACGGGAAAAAGATTGCCGATTAAGTGAGCTCTAAGGAGAACGATACTCAGATGGGTGACCTCTTGAGAAATATGAGGAACCTCTATCTTTCTTGATCGTTGAGGTCCTCCCTCATGCATAGCCAACAACACCAATAGTGACTCAGATGACAAGGTATGCCAAGGTCTATGCCTTAGTCACTTCCTTAGTCATAAGCCTTGGGTGGGCAAGCGGGTGCTTGCTTCAGTTGCACGAAAGGAATAGAACTTTTGCATGGGAATGCTTTGATACCACTAAAGTATTTCTTTAACAGTGCATGATGGTGGACACCTCTCCTTGAGGGCTTATGTACCTGAGCCAAGAAGACTCAAGGACTTGTGCCAATGAGACTGTACCTCGATTGCCACACAAGTGCATATAGTGGGAAATCAACACACATTCAAAATGTCAATCCGATCAAACGACCTGACCAAGTGTATGAGGACATGTGCACACATGATGGAAAATGAAGTGGCTAAGCTAGCATGCATGAGAAAAGACTAATCCACCTCTCAAACTCACTGAATTCCTGAAAGTGTTTGCCGCGATACCTCTTACAGTAGTTTATAGTAATTTGAGGATTTATCCCAGCTCAGAAATCCGAATATAGTTAATAGGGTACTTGTTTCTAAGCTCTCGACGAGACGCATTTATTGGAAGTGGTTTCACTTGATTCTGACAATTCTGCTTCAAGTTATGACCAAAATAGTGAATGGCGGGAAACACCCACACTCACGCCACAACTCCTACAAGCTCACACACACACTACAGTAGTTCAAAAACAGCGGGGAGCGGTAGACAACAGTCCTACACACACATTCCAAGCATCACACACACATACAAGATCAAAGAGAAGATAGAAATCTGCAGGAAAGAGGCAAATTCGAAATTCAGAAGAGCTCCTTCTTCACAATGGCAAAAAGTCTCTACAAAGAGTCACAAAGTGACTTATATACATGTGCCCTAAGTTTGATCCTTTCACACAAGAGACTGGCACTTTATTCACTAAAAGACTAATCTCCTACTATTTTACAAGGGATATTTTACAACAACTTGGGATTATGCGACTAGAGGACTCCTCTAGTGCATTTACATGGCTTGAGGGAATTCTTGAAGACCTCGAAGAAGAAAAAAATATTCCCATCATTTTGAAAATTTTGGGGCCCTCCTCTTATGCTCTTTTACTCTGCAACACTCTCCCCCTCTTTGTCTCTGTCGTCCCTTGACAGGCTTTACTTCTTGTTTGTCTCGATCCGCACCCGCATCCTTTGGTCAGTTCTGCCTGATTCTTGATCTTGCATTACATTTTAGAGGCACTCTGATTTGTCTTGGTTTCACATATCGGACCTGGTTGCATTACTTAAAGCCTGTTAATTTGGTTTGCCACGCACGCCATCAGTGCACATATGAGGATGTAGCTTGTAAGCCTTGATCTGAATCCTCTGTAACTCAAGAGGTTGAAGCACCCTCATATGGAATACTTGTTGGCCCTGATTCCTCCCTTCGGCTGCGTGCTTTTCCTTGGTGTGTGCGCCCCTGCGGGGCTCTGTGCAGAGAATGGTGATGCCCCCCTGCTGGGCTTCTTGCAAGGACTTGTTCTTGTCATGTTTACTTCTATTGAGCCGTTCTAGACTTTGATTTTCTTCTTCTTTTCTTTTTTCTTGATTGTCCCTCTACACGTCCCTCCTCCTGAACTCTATCGTCCTCGACAAGCTTTTTGTGGCGACGTGTGTATGTTTATATAGCTCGTTGCTCTCTGTGATTTATCAAATTAGCGTGACAAAGCATAAATTCCTTCCATTGCTGTGACTTTACTCCGTCCTCTGGCGCCTGTCTATGATCAACAAAGAAGCTCGTTTCATAAGCAACCAGTCGTGCATTCAAATGGGAAGTCATTTTGATAAAAATTTCTGAATCCATTTCAAAAAAGCCAGTGAAAAATGCTTCTTCGAAGGTTTGCATATATGTGGATGGCAAAAACATAAGGCGAGAATAATATGCCATGATACTTAGGCGGCTGGGAATAGTAGATAAATAAAAAACAAGTGCTTCCGATCCTTGCGTAATGCCGATGGACTTCAAAAAAGTGTATTTCGTGTGTTGAAAAACTTTAAGCACTGTGAGTAGCATACTGAAGATTTTATTAGTCATCTTAACCGCTAAGTCCGGAACTGTGGCATATCTGGCAATCCAAAATTCCATAGTTTTTACCATGTATTCCTCGGTCGATAAGTAATTATGTGGCAGACTAGGTAACAATGGGTAGTTGAGCTAGTGATTATTAATGCTGCCCTGGCGCTGGCCTTCCCAAAAATGCGTCCAGGAGCGTTTGCGGGGCACAGGACAAAAATATGGATTTACTTGAAGCTCGTAAGGTGATGACTCCCACTGTACCCGCAGTGTAGGATTCTTTTCCAAAAGTTTCCTCCTCCAAATGGGATCCACCTTCTCAAATTCTTCCTGTGTATAGTTGAAAGTATCATGCCTGAATTGGAGGTTGTGATCCGAATCTTTATTTGTCGTGGACCTTATATAATGTCACATTTGTTCTTTAAGTAGGCCGTATGGTACATTGAACGGCTTCAAAATTTGCTATAATTGTTTATTGTGGATTTGAGCTTCCTTCATGATCTTTATGATGTGATCTTCAAACTCAGCAGTGAGTTGGGACACTAGCAGTGCCCTTTCCGGTCGGCTTAGTTCTGCAATTTCTTGAGTATTAGGTTCAATTTGAACCTCCTTGTCCTCCCTTATTGGTGAATGATATGAGGGGGGAGATAGAGGACGTACCTCATTCTCCACAGTAGCCTCTGCGGACTTCGGAACTACTGGTGTCCCCTCGTTTCTCGTTTGTGCTAATTGATCCTATAGCTGTTTGATCATCTCTTTCTTTTGCTTGATTTCTTTTTGAGCCTGCAAAATTGTTGATTTATTTTTTTCAATTTCCTCAGCGACAATTGCGAGTTGATTGGCATCTTCTTTACAATGTAATAGGTATCTATTTTCTACTTTTTTCCATTTGGCATGTAGAGTTGCGGTGTCCTCCATGTATCTTCTTTCCCATTCGGCAATTTTTTCTTGCTCCTTTTTGAGTTGATCCTCATACATAGCTGCCTTTTCTTCCAATGCTTGGATATTTGTTTCTGGTCTGGCTTGCGCTTTGACTGGTTGATCACTCAGAAGGGCTGTCATTAGCTCCTTATTTCGTTGGTGTAAGCTTTCCACTTCTTCCATGTACACTTTTAATTGAGATTCCAAGATTTTGCTTCTTGAATTTATTCGTGCCTTTTCAGCTTCATTGGCTTCTAATTTTCTTGTGACCTCTTGAAACTGTTCTTTCAATTTTGTATTCTCCGTCTCGAGCATGTTGTATTTCTTTTTTACTTCTTGAAGTTCATTTTCTTTCCTCAAAACCTGTTCTTTTACTGATGATAACTCAGTGGAAAGATGCTCACCGAAGTTTTCCAGTTCCTTCTTATCTCGCATGGCTTGGTCATAATCTTCATCAGCATCAAGCATTAATTGCTGTGTTCCAGTGCAGTTCTAATCATATCTTGCACCACATGCTTGAGCTGAGCGATATCCACATTCAGCCATGTCTTAGGTATATCTGGGGTTTCTCTTGTTTGTACATCTTTCCCTTGTTCGACGTGGATAGTTGCATTGTGTGGTTGTCTAACATGTAACTGTACTCTAGGTTCTTCGTCTTCCTTATCCACTTTATTAGTTTTGGTGGCACTCCCTTGAAATGTGACATCCATAGGGGAAGGTTCTACCACAACCCTGATTGGTGTGAAGGGTTCCTCATTGTCTGTTTTCTCTTCCTGTGTCTCCTCCTTGGGTATCTTCATGGATATTTTTTGAGGTGGCATGGCCTCCTTGATTTGAATTTTGGAAGTTTCATTTAGTTTCATAGTATGCGTTCCTTCCATTCGTGTTTCCTTGCTTCTTGTACTTTGATCAATCTCCGTTGTGGGATCATCCTGCTTGTGGTCTTCTTGTGCTTCATTATAATCCACATCATTCAATTCCTCCCATTTTCCGTCATCTTTTGATTCACTTCGAATATCGACATTTAACAATGAAGTATTTGGCTCTTCTCGGCCCTCCGATGCAGAACTAGAGTTATCCAAGCCAATCTCCCTATATCTATGGACTTTTGTGGGTTTGCTCTTTGTTTCTCTTGCTTGTTTTGACTGCTGATAATGATGACCTTGTACTGGCAGGTTGAATTGCCCTCCTGTATATTGATGAGTCTCTTCCAGAGCTTTTGCTAAGTCTTCTTCTGTTATTTGTTTCTGTCCTTCAATAGTAGTTTTTGGGAGTACATGTATCCTTTTTGTTGTTGGTGCGTCCTCTTCAGCTTGCTTGGCTTCTCGGAGTCTTTTTGTGCCTCTCATTTTGGGTTGAGAGCTGGGTTCTACCACTTCCACAATTTTTGCTCCTTTTTTCTTTTTTGGTACGGTGGCGAGTTTAACATACTTTGCCATATCACTTGAGGATGGCATTTCCTGCAAAAGTTCTCTTATGCCCAACGCGTGGTAAATCATGATAGTCAGGGCCGTGGTACCATTGAGGAACTTCTTATTATTCCATTGCTTCTTTGCTTCAAATAGTCGTTCTTGCACATAGGGAGTCAAATTAACTTGATTCCCAATTTGTTTGATGGCATAAGACAATAATTGAACAATGAGTTTTTGTGGGGCCGTGTATCGATTCATGTTGGGGAAGCAGAAGTGTTGGTGAATCAGTTTCACTTCCTCTTCTATATCCACTCTGTTAATGTCAACAAAGGTACGTGTCTTTGCTCCATGACTCTCTTCTTTTATCATTGTCACACCGTCCTTTTCCCATCCAAATGCTTCTTTAATCAATTCATGTGTGAATTGAATGATTACCCATTCTCCTCCTTTATCCATAACTCTGGCTTCTGGCACCAGTGGATCATGTGGTGCTGGCTATAGGGTGTTCATGACTTGCATGCATCTTTGGAAATAAGGTTTATAGATGGGTAACTCAAAATACTTGTGAATTCCTGCTTTCTTCATTATGTCAATTGTGGATGGTAACTCGTGTAAGATCTTGAAGTCTTGGGACATAATAGGAAAGTGATGCTCCGTATCCATAATTTTTATGTTTGCCAAAAATAAGTATTCCTCAACTGGCTGCTCATCTCTAAACCAATGTCCCTTCGCTTTCGTGAGACTTTGGGGAGGGAATTCCTGCACCTCCTCGTGGACTGTTGCTTCAGAATCTTCAGAAGCCATCTACACTTGTAACGAAATTTGTATTAGCTTCAAAGGAAAGTATGTAACTGTTCAGTGCATTTTAGTGATTATTGTCGTTTTCACTCCGTTTCTCCATCATTGACAAGATCTCTTACCACCTCTTTTTATAATTTTTCCTGAAAGAACACAATTGTTAGTATAGCCGAAGCATTTACTTATGTACATAGTAAGTCCATTCCTATCAGAGTGAAGCTAAGATCTATTCTCTCCTGGAGAATGTGCACCACTAGTTTTATAGTGTACATCATGTGCCGAATGCTTGGCCTCGTATGGTGGCCCTATTATGCATACTTGAGGTGCATTAGAGACTTCATGAGTGCAATGGAAATCTTCATTTCTTCGATCGTCCACTCCTTGCAGTTTTTTGGGCCTCCAGATCCATTTCGTGGCCACTAAGAGAGGTCGTTTTGTTTCTTTGATCTTTCCGGCTTCATGTGTTTTCTTAGCTTTCTCTAGTGTCCGAGTGATATTGGCATGGATTTTCTAGTTTCTTGGATGACTCTTATGTGGATTTGTCCTTCGCCTGGTCTGACGTACTGTATCTTCTTGCGTCCTTATAGCTTGTTTAGCTGCTTGTGCGACTTTCTTGGCCCAATCCATATCTGATGTCGCGATCTTTGAGCTTCGATCAACGGTTTGGGGATCCAAATCTACAATAGTCCCTTTCTTGAGGATTGAAGCGTAGCTGACTCAGTGATCTTTGCTTCCTTTTCAAGATTGGATTCTAACTTTGCCTGGTTTTGCATATGATCCTTGCATACCCATTTGTATTTGTGTTGTCCTTCATATGAGTTTTTGTTTTTTATATTCCAATGTTGCGACCTTTTGGCTTGTTGAAGAGGTTTCTTACAGTTGGTTTCCTTAGTGACTAGTTGTTTTTCAACTGAATGTGGTGAGTGCAACTTTTCTATGGATTTCGCATGGTCGGGGCTTCTTTTTTATGCTAGGTTTGTTTCTGAGATATTAAGACTGGAATTGTTCTCCAACTTCTTTTCCTGGCAGATCTCTGAACTCACGATTGTGTTGGGCGAGATTAAAGGTTTTTCTCCTAATAAACTGAAAATTTCCTTGTGCCCTATCTTGGCCGATATGTAGCCTTGAGCTAGATGGATACACACCTCATTTTCAATGATCGAGTCCTGTCCTAGCACTAAGTCTTCTATTAGATCCTCATCTTTGCACACTAAGACTTTCTGTTCCATGGAGGAATTGCCTAGGTGGAGGGATACATTTGTTGTTCCAATGCATTCTAGGGTTTGACCTCCAATTCCGATCAATCGGGCTTTTGTGGGATTCAAATTTAGTTGTAGGTCTTTTGCACTTCTATCTCGCATGCAACAAAGTCCTGCTCGTGAGTCTATCAATGCGTCTATCAACTTGTACTCCATCTTACCAATCCCTAGGTTTAGGTAAGGTTGCGTTTTACACATACTCCTTGTATCATGGTTTTCGACTTGATAATTAGCCATAGGGATGGACTCTTCTCGTTGGAGATATCATTCATCTTGTTGCCTAATCCATTCTTTCCGTTTCTTAATGCGCTCCAGTGCTTCCTGTCGAGCTTCCTCTCTAACCCGTTCCTCTTCCCTCTTCCTATTTTGGGCACCTAGTAATCGTGCTAGCATTTGATCAGTCAAAGGCTCCATGATTGTCTCACCCTACATCCACTAATGTAGTTGGGAAGAATGTCGCCATCTAGGGTAGCTAGATTGACTGCTCCCCAAGTCGAGATTCGATTTATGATCAAAGGTCCATATCCACGTTTTTGTAACTTCTTGGCGTGTTGTTTTAAGGTGTACACTAAGATGAAGTCACCTTCTTTAAGTCCCTTGTCTTTTATATGTGCCTCATAATATGCTTTTTGTCTTCTTTTTGCTGCATAAATTCCTGCCACTGCCTGTAACCTAGTTTCATGTAACTTCTCGATTTGGTCGACTTGTTGAGATAGTTCATGTCCATTCCATTCATACTGTTGGGCCACTTTCAGTGTTGGTACTAAAAAGTCAATTGGAAAAATTTCATTTTGCCCATACACTAAGTTGAATGGGGTAGTTCCAATAGCCGTTTTATATGCAACCCGAAAGGCCCAAATTGCATGATGCAATTGTTTGTCCCAATCTGACCTTCCATTGTCAACAATCTTTGTCAATACTGTACATAGTACTTTGTTGGAACTTTCTGCTTGTCCATTGGCTTGGGGATGGTATGGGGCCGATTTTTTATGAATCACTAAAAACTCATTCATTAGAGACTCGATTACTTCATTGAGGAAATGCGTTCCCCGATCACTCACAATCTCTATGGGTAATCCAAAACGGGTGAAAATATGCTCAAATAGAAACTTGGCAGTGGTTTGAGCATCATTCTTTCTAGTGGCTTTTGCTTCTACCGATTTGGTCAAGTAATCAGTGGCTACAATGATGTATTCTGAATGTGATCCTTTGGCAGGTGGATTGATAGGTCCTATGAAGTCAATCCCCCATTTTGTGAATGCCCTTGCACAGACCATGGGTCTTAATGGCATGTCATCTCTCCGAATTGGGTATTTAGCTCTCTGACAGGTTTCACAGCTTCGTACATATGTTTCAGCATCCATATGTAGAGTTGGCCACCATAGGCCTACAAAGAGAATCATTTTGACAGTTCTCTCTGCTGAAAAATGACCTCAGCACCTGCATGTGCCATTTCTAATATGGGTAAATATTCTCCTTCATGCCCACATAATCTGAGTTGGTTATCTTTCCCTCATCTAAACAATTGTTTGCCCATGAGTATGTAATCCTTGCTCAATTCTTCTAAAGATCGCTTTCTTGCTAAACTAGCTCCTGTTTCATGTTCTTTTGTTTTTAAGAATTTAACCAATGTCTTGCTCCAATTGGGAACTATGGTCGAGAAAGGTAGAGACATATGATCTTCTAGGATCGTCTCTAGACTTGGCATTCTGCACAATTACTTACGTAGTCATGAACATCTTTTGGCATGTCAAGCCAGTACAATCCTAACCTCTTTAGTTCTCGGATTGTTCCATGAGTCCCTTGGTGTGTTCTCCATTTGTTCACGTGTGCTTGCTCAATTAGTTGCTTTTGTTCATCCTCGTCAACACATCTGAGTAACACTCCGTTGGGTTCCTTGTAGTATACACTTCCTGCAACGATGTGTAAATTCCTCGATTGAAGAACTTCTTTTTTGCTATTCCTATTGATTGAGTGTATAGGACCATGGGTGAGTATAGGAATCAATTTCTCTGCCCACTTTGGACACACTTCTAGATTAAACAAATAAGCATCAGGAAGATCATCAAGCACTCCATTTGGTGGCTCTCCATGTGTCAGCCTAGAAAGGTGGTCAGCTCTCACATGTGTATTTCCTTTTTTTACTACTACTTCAAAATGGAACTCCATCAGTAGTAGAAACCATCGTACCAACCTTCCAGTGTTACAAGGCTTATTGACTAAGTACAACAATGCTTGATGTTCTATGAAGAATTTGAACTTATTGGCTAAGAGGTAATGTCTGAATTTCTTCACTGCATAGACCATTCCTAAGCCTTCTCGTTCCGTAGTGGTATAACTTCGTTCTGCTTGATTCAATTGTCTACTAGCATAGGCAGTTGGATGATCAAGCTTACCTTCATCAGCTGGTTGGGCGAGGATACATCCAATGGCATAGTTAGAAGCATCAACATGAATATGAAATGGCTTGCTCCAGTTTGGTGATTTCAGAATTGGGGCTGTATTAAGCCTCTTCTTCAGCTCGTTGAATGCCTTCTCGCACTCCTCGGTCCAAGTAAATTGAGTTAAGAGACCATACAAGGGTTTTGCTATGATGGCATACATGTGAATAAACCTACGGTAATATCCACAATGCCCCATAAAAGCTTGCACCTCCTTTGCATTCTTAGGTCTTGGTAGGTCTAAGATGACTTTAATTTTGTCCTTGTCTATAGATATTCCGTTCCTTGAGACTATGTGTCCTAGGATTTTCCCTTGTCTTACCATGAAGACACATTTTTCTGGGTTTAAACAGATTCTATACTGTGTACCTTTGTGGAATATCTTCCGCAACTCGGGAATGTGTTCATTTCTTTGATTGGAGTATGTGCAGAGGTCATCTACATATACTTCCATACTTTTTTTCAAAAATTCCTTGAAAACATGACACATCAATCATTGGAAAGTAGCAGGTGCATTAGTGAGTCCAAAAGGCATCACTCTGAAAGCATACACACCCCATTCGGTTGTGAATGCGGTCTTATGTTGATCCTCGATCGCAATAGCTACTTGATTGTATCTAGAGAATCCATCTAGGAAACTATAGACCTCTTTCCCGGCTACTCTCTCCAACAGATGGTCTGTGATGGGTAATGGGTAGCTGTCACGTATGGTGGCTGCATTCACCTTCTTCAAATTTATGCACACTCTCAATTTTCCATTTTTCTTAGGCACAACTACTAATGGCGATACCCACTCAGTGTGTTCGATCTCATATATGAATCCTGCCGCTAGTAGTTTGTCTATTTCTTCCTTAATTTTTGCTGCATAAACCTCATTATATGTATAAGGGCATTGTTTGGATGGTTTTGCGTCGGTCGTCATTGGTATTCGATGGGAACAAATAGTGGGTTCTACACCTTTGAGATCCTTATAGGTCCATGCGAACACATCTCGGTACTCTCTGATAAGGTGTATGAGTTCCTGTTCCTCCTCTTCAGATACATCTTTTCCAATATATGTGCACCATTCTTCTCCATCTTCTACTGTTACAACAATATTTTTGGTTTGTTCTTTGTTATCGTACGCTTCTCCGTCTCGTGCCTCTCGTCTAGGCATTTGAATGGCTACTTTTCTTTCTTCTACTTTGTATTTTTTAAAGTGTTCAAGAACTTCAAAAAGATCTGGGTCCGGTTCTACCTTACTCATGTCTTCCTTCTGCCTGTGTATTGTCGGAGGAGTTTCAATTGCTAAGATTTTAGTTGGTTCCTCTTCCTTCTTGTTCTGAATAGCGTTTAAGTAGCTTTCTTCGGAGTCAAATTCTGGTTCCATCTCTATGCTTTCATATTCCTCTTTCCATTCTTTTTCTAGGATTTCACCTTCCTCTACTTCCTGAAGAACAACCATATAGAGATTTACATCATAGCCTTCGTCATCTATGCATTCGTTCATCGTCAAAACTTCTTCGTTTACGCACACATCTAAGGTTGCTAAGATTTCCATCCATCCATGTGGCTCCAAAATCTCGTCAGGAAAGATTTGAGGCATATAGACCGGGTCTTCTACTAATCAATAGTTAGGGTGTCCTATCGGCCACAATTGTTTTTTTCTCTCCTCTCTCTTCGCTTCTTTACACATCTATAATTGGGCATCTTCATGCATCCAAGATTGATCACTTGATCTAGTATTGTGAATGGATAGGCCATCTTCTTCCCTATGTACTCGATTCCATTGTAGTGGAGGGACATCTCGATAGGCAAACGTGAGCAAATTTATCTTGGTGGTGTTTCCTTGATGTTGCAGGTATAATGAATCTCTTCCCCAATCTTGTACTACCCGCATTTGTCTCATAAAGGGTCGTCCCAATATCATTTCATAGTTGTTTGCTTTCTCGAACTTACAAATAGCTAATGTGTGTTCAAATTCTACCCCACAGGTGCTTAGTTTGATTCGTTCCAATATTCCTAGGGGTCTCTCCACATGACCGTCTGCTAATTGGAGTTTCATGCGTGTGGGTCGCAAGGCAGGTTTTCCCCACTTCTCCCATATCTCCTTGGTGGCAATTCCTACCCCGGCTCCCGTATCTAGAATAGCCTTGGTCATGTACCCATTGTGAGTGACAGGTAAACATGTATTCCCTTCATCTCCTTCACTAAATTCTCCCACTTTATCGACAGGAATTAGTATTGTGGACTGGTTTTTCATTTCTTTTTCTTTCGTTTCTCCTTTCTCTAGCTGTGTTTCTGATTGGTCTGCTAACTGCCTCCATAATTGTGGTTTAAGTTGAAGCAACTCTTCCACCGTCAATTTGCATTGCACCTTTGTTTTCTTTAGTTCTGTTACGTTGTGCGAACTCTCTTCTGAGTTTCCTTTTCCCTTCCCATGTACTGTGGGTGCCCGTATTATTACAGACTCCCTTTCGTATTCTCCCATGTAATTAGGCAATGTTGAAATGCTCCGGGTTTCCTCTCTACATCTATCGAGTCTTGACACTTCCTCATATACTTCCTCCAGGTTGGGATAGGGTTGACAGTTTTCAACATTTATTTCCTCAAAAGGAGGTGAACTGACTCCATTCTTCTTCCATTGCTCTTCTCTGATTCTATTCCACAAGTCTTCTGGCCAGTCAGCCTCTAGGTCTGGTATCATGGATACCTGTTCCTCTTGTGCCTTTATTCGTTCCTCTCGGTCGTCTTCCTTTCTAGGTTCCTTATCCTTGGATTTGATGCATTCTTCGTATAGACCATGTGCGATCCTGGTTTCTGGCAAGATTGGGATAGTTGTTTCTAGGGTTGCCTGTGCTACCTCGATTAGTTTCCTACATATCACCAATCTTTCTTTTTCTAATTCCCCTTGAGGGTAGAGTTTTTCATGTTGCTCTATATTTGGGCCCATTTTGATTCTAGCTTGGTAAGCTTTCAACCGCATGTCCAAGTCATCTGGCTTTGGGTCAGTTAGAATTGATCCTGGCTTCTCTTTTTCTGAGCTAATCTGTGGTGGCTCAGAGATCTCCTTAGACATTCTTCGTTCTCCCTGCTCTTTCAAGCCCTTAGTTTGTTTCTTACTATCTTGACTCTTATTTCTAGCCCATTTTTCTTTGAGTTTTTCTCGTCTTTCCTTCCATTTTTGTACTCTTGTGTTTCGGGAGTTCTCACGTGTGTTCTATGAATCCTCGACTACCTGAATTTTAGAGCCTACCAATCTATTGCTCTCTTGTTTCTCTTCTGGTTGTTTTTCTTTCTGTTTCTTAGTTTGGGCTCTAGTAATAGCCTTTAGTGGTACTGTGTACTCCTTGTCACTTCCAGATCCTTCTATGACCTCAATCACATTGATTGGTGCAGTATCTTGAGTTTTTGCAGGATTCTTAGGGAAATCTCTAAAAAGATGTTCTTTTCTGCAATCACTACAATATCCTTCCCAGATTCTAGGTGGTGGAGGGTTGTAAGGTCGAGGGCATTCTCTAGTGAAATGGTCTCCTCCGCATCTATAGCATGGTCCTCTTTGTATGGGTGGCCTAATAGGTGGTCTCACAGTGGGTTGTGCTTTAGGGGCCGTATACATTAGGGTGGTGGTCTCTGTTCCATAAGTCTGATCATAGCCCTCATATCCATAGTAAGCAGCATCATATGCGGGTTCGTATTCTAACATGTTGGCTTCGTTAGAGTAGTACTCTCCTGGTGGAGGTTCATATTTAGGGTTTGTGGATTCTACATGAGTCATTGTCGATGTTGGAACTATAGCTCTTTCTAGGTTTTCTTCTGGTTGAGCGTACTTTACAGATACTACTTGTTGAGGTTTTGATAGTTGGGGTCCTAGCACTGGTTGTGGTGGTGGATATGGTGCTTGCTCGTATGGCCGTGATGCCTCTATCGGCATGGGATACATGTTGTATCTTGGTATCTCTCTACCTGGTTCCCTAGGAGGGTATCCATAGGGTCTATACTGTGGTGGGTGGAAAGGGCGTGCTTGTCTATTGAAGGGACAGTTATCAGTAGTGTGGTTGGTATATTTTTGTTCTATGTGGCAGTACCAAGAAGCCCCTTGTTGTTGTTGTCTGTGGTATGGATACATAGGTTGTGCACCCGTCCCTCCTCTCGTACATAAGTGCGTGGGATGATCTCCTCCACATAAGTTACATCTCCGTAGCATGGGCATTCTTTGAGCTGGGTTTTGGTAAGCTCTTTGCCCCTGGACTCCTAGTTTTTTTGCTAATAATTCTGCTAATTCTTCCATGTTACTAGAGTTGGACGTGACAGTGCTCCTTAAATCTTCTGATTTAGTGAGGTCGGTTATGCCTTTGAGGTCCTCAACAAGATTATCTTCCAAGTCAATGCACTCTTGGAGACACTCACTCAATGTCTGTAGCCTCTTCACATAGACTAGGGTTCGTAGTGTTCCGTTAGTGAGCCCATCTAAAAACAATGATATCATTTTTTGTTGAGTAGGTCTCTTAGCTACTGGGCATCTATCAACATATTGGTTGAATCTTCAGGCCGCAGTCTTCATAGTTTCATTAGTGTTTTGTTTAAAGCTATGGATTAAAGACGCTGAATTGTGTTTAATCCCTCTCTTTGTAAATTCTCCAATGAATTCTTGAAAGAATTGTTCCATGTTTCCAAATTGGTTGGGGTCTAAGGGTTGGAACCAAGTTAGAGCTGTCCCTGTGAGGGTGAGCCCAAAAGACTCGTACTGTACGAAGAAGTCCTCTACTTGCTCCGCTCTTAGGACTTGTTTAAATTCAGCGATATGATCATAGGGTTCCCCTAATCCATCATAATGGTTTCTCACACATTTAGCTACTTGGATAGGTCTCAATCTTCTCATTGGTTCAGGCGGTCTGGGCATTAGACGAAAGACTGGGACAGTTGGACGTATTGGTGGTACTCTAGGCTGTCCTCCTACCGGTGGTCGTGGTCTTACTGGTGGTCGGTACTGATTACCTATCCTTGCATGGGTCTGATGGTGTGTTTGCACTCCTGGAGTTGCAAACTGTACATGAGTGCAGTTGGGCACACTTTGTTGGCTGGTCTGTCTTGAAGTTGTTTGTTTCGTCTCTTGTTGATTCCCAAAAGGATTTTGTGAGGTGGTTGCCTGATCTCTCTGATGAAATACAGGCATACCCATATATATCAGTCGAGCCCTATCTAAGGCACTCACAGGCCAATATCTCCTTTGATCCTTATCCAAGTAAGTGAGTCTAGTTTCATCATCTGGGTCTTTCAACTCGTACAATGTCATGGGGCTTTCTTCTCTTCTTGGAGCAGGTAAGTCAGTTTGAAGCAATAAGTCTGATCCATGGATCATATAGACTTCCAACAGGTAGTCGTCTTGAGGTATGAAATCTCCTCTCAAGACCCGTGATACTTGAGACCTGCCTCTAGGGGTAGTCACAAACTCTTCAAGGTGTGCTCTTTCTGAGTTGTCTGGGTCCACAAACTCTCCCCTTTCGTTGATCCTCTCAGGAAATTCAGTCACAATGTAGATATGACCAATTTTGTCTAGATATGCACCTCCCTCGTATTTGACAGTAGGTCGGGGTACAATTGTGGCATTCAGGGAAGTTACCATCCTAGCCACAGACCTGTTTAAGCCATCCAAGTAGATGGGGATCTCCTGGGCATTAGTGGACACATACTGTAAGGAGGTGCGATAATCTCCTTCAATAGTAGACATGAAATTCCTATTCAGTGTTGGACCCTGCATGTCTTCAGAAGCCATGGGTATCCCCTCCTCTGAATCACTAGAAGTTTTTGAGTAGATGGAGTGATGACTAGCTTGGGCTGTGCTTCCTACAAAAGATATGACACTTCGTCGGCTACTAAGCACTCTTCCTGACCTCAAGTTCATTCACTCACCTAATTCTCTCTAGAAATCCCAGAGATTCTCCTTGACTGGCTCTTCTAATGCCTCAAATTGTCTGACCAAAAATACTAGTGTCAAACTGGCCGATACCGTTTCCAGGCGATACCACACTTGGCGATACTGCCTTGGCCGTGATATGATACCAGACACCGCGATGATACGATACCACTTTAGTGTCGCGATACGACCTCTGGTAGGGGACGATACGATACTGTGACAAGCGGTGATATGATACCACCGGCTTGCACGATACGATATTAAAAGTCCGACGATACGATACCAAAGAATCCAAACGATATGATACTCAAACTTATGCCGATACGATTTCAGTATGGTATCACGATACAATTCTCGAACGAAAGACGATACGATACCACATGTACGATACGATACTTAAGATGCAAGACAATACGATATCTTGATTCAAACGATACGATACCATAGAACCTAGACGATACGATACTTAGGACAGTATCGCGATACTATCCAGGTGAGAGGGTGATATGATCTCAAAGTAGTGTCGCAATACTTGATGCCGAGTGACACGATACGATAGCAAAGATGGCAACGATATGATACCACTGGATCAGGTGAGATCGTGATACCAACTTAGCGACACGATACCACAATGGTATAGCGATACCAAGACTGATACCAGGCGATACGATACCTTAGCAATGAACGATCGCGATACCAACTCGGGGTCACAATACCAAATTGGTATCGCGATACCAAGACGGGTATCAAGCGATACGACACTTCGGCGAGTATCACGATACAAGGGAGTTTTGGTATCGCGATACCAAACCTCAACCGATCACGATACTCAAGACAAAATACAAGAAAATTTGAAAATTTTTACACCTCCTTGCTCTCCTTATACTCCTGCTCTCCCCTAGGCCTCTGTATCACACAAAAAGGTGGTAACGATATCAGTTTTTCCCCCCTGCAATATTGTGCACATGTTTAATCATGTGTGTATGCATGTTTAGAGAGTTTTTGTCAAATATTCTTTGTGAAATCTTACCAGTGTAATGCCTAGCTTGCACCTTGAGCTCAAAACCTAGCTTTGACAGCCTGACAGCCACGATACCAACTCCACGATACCGGTCGCTGCTCGCCCACGATACTAGTACACTGTGAAGTGTCAAATGAGCCAAATTTTTTGGTTTTTATACTTTTTGACAGAATTTGAATTTTTGCAACTTTTCTTGGTGATTTTTGGGATTTTTTTGGTGATTTTTGTCTACTCCTACTTCTCCTCTCCTCACTACTACTCTTCTTCTAGCCTAACCCTAACTCCTCCTTCTCTCCCTTCCTCCTAACCCTAAAACTAAAACTTATCACACACACCTCTGAGATGTGAAGTAACAAGTGTTGAAGTGATTGACTACTTGCCACAAGACAAATTCACTTCTACAAGTACGATCCTATCACACTCGATCTATAACCATCACGAAGGCACCTTGGTTGAGTGTTTCCCGGCAACGGCGCCAAAAAACGTGTGTAGCTGAGCCAAGAAGACTCAAGGACTTGTGCCGATGAGACTGTACCTCGATTGCCACACAATTGCATATAGTGGGAAATCAACACACATTCAAAATGTCAATCCGATCGAACGACCTAACCAAGTGTATGAGGACATGTGCACACATGATGGAAAATGAAGTGGCTAAGCTAACATGCATGAGAAAAGACTAATCCACCTCTCAAACTCACTGAATTCCTGAAAGTGTTTGCCGCGATACCTCTTACAACGTTTACAGTAATTCGAGGATTTCTCCCAGCTCAGAACTCCGTAATATAGTCAATAGGGTACTCATTTCGAAGCTCGTGACGAGACACATCTATTGGAAGTGGTTTCACTTGATTCTGACAATTTTGCTTCAAGTTATGACCAAAATAGTGAATGGTGGGAAGCACCCACACTCACGCCACAACTCCTACAAGCTCACACACACACTACAGTAGTTCAAAAACAGCGGGAAGGGGTAGACAACAGTCCTACACACACATACCAAGCATCACACACACATACAAGATCAAAGAGAAGATAGAAATCTGCAGGAAAGAGGCAAATTCGAAATTCAGAAGAGCTCCTTCTTCACAATGGCAAAAAGTCTATACAAAGAGTCACAAAGTGACTTATATACATGTGCCCTAAGTTTGGTCCTTTCACACAAGAGACTCGCACTTTATTCACTAAAAGACTAATCTCCTACTATTTTACAAGGGATATTTTACAACACCTTGGGATTATGCAACTAGAGGACTCCTCTAGTGCATTTACATGGCTTGAGGGAATTCTTGAAGACCTCGAAGAAGAAAAAAATATGCCCATCATTTTGAAAATTTTGGGGCTCTCCTCTTATGCTCTTTTACTCTGCAACAGGGCTCCGCAATAATACCCTTCCTGTAGAAACCAAAACTCTGATAGTTAAGTAATAACATTCCGTTGAGGTGGATACGACATTGTACATTGATATTCTATCCCACGTTTAGGTCGACATGCAATAAAATCAGAAGACATATATCCCTCTCCCCAATTACAATGGAGGGTGCCCATTTACATGTTGAGAAATTTTCAGCCAAAACAAGAAACTATTTGAAGCACATAAATAGTTTGGACCTTGCCTTGAATGGATATACCCATGTGTTGAAGATACAACATATATTTCTTGGATCCACTCTTTTTTCATCATCATTTGTACCTTTTTCTACCTTTCATTCAGTTAATAAAGCACTCTTGTATAGGTGTGTGTGAGTGCCACACTAGAGAATAAGTGGTATTCATTCTCCTTTTAGTTTAGAAATCCCACATAGCATGCTTTTTTGCCATTTATATATAAAGAGGTCTCCACCTCTTCTTTTGGGAACAACGTTTTTAGAAGTAATGAGATAATGCTAGTTTGTAGTTAGACTCTTGCTCTTTTGTCGTCATGATGTGCATGCGTGCTTGTTCTCTTCTTGTCTAACGCTTGTGACACGTTGATGTATGATTACGTCGCTATTATGCTTGTGATTAGGATTGCGTGCATCATTTGCGATGCTTATATTGTATCTTCTTGTTAATAACTTTGTTAATCATACATTGATGAAGCACCATTACGTCTTCTGAGTGCTTCTACGCAAACATTTGGGTCTCATGAGATGCTTCCTGGTTTGACAAGTATGAGTTGTGATGCTACAACGTCAAGAACTTTTGCCGCCGTTACCGGGGAGCGTTCTCTTGTCACTTACGTGATGGTTTATGGCATGTAAGAGACGTGTACGCAAGCTTTTCATGACAATTTTTGAGTTCTTCATTTTGTTATGCTCTTGTGAGCATTTGCGGCTTGCAAGGTTCATAATAACTTGTTGAGATGAGCCATTTTTGGTGTGATGAGGATCCCCTTTTTGGGTGATTAATCCACCATGTGTGGTGATTCTTCAAGTCACGATTAGAATAAGAGTAGTTTTTGGAAATCTTTTAGTCATTATGTTGATTTTTTTTCTATTAACTTTGTTTAGATTTTTCTAATCATGTGTGAATAAGTTTCTTTTTGGGGTTCTTCTACAAAAATCATGGAGTTTTGGCTCATCATCTTCATCGAAAAACTTAGTAAGGGTATTCTCTCCAACTACTTGAAGGACCAAGGTATGTAAAATATATCTTTTACACAATACACGGGAACACAAGAGAGAATCAAAACTATCCCTTCCATAAACTCTTGCACTAAAACTCTTCTCCTCCTCATTCACATCACATAGAGAAATTCGTCCTTACTTCCCATAGAAAGTTCCAAGGCAAAGGTAGAGATTCACGATATGTGTTGAGTTGGAGATATTAGCTCAATGTAAATAGCACAAGAAGTCATGACTCTTAGAGTATCAAACAACTAATCCGTTTTTGTTCATTAGGATCGAGATAGAGTCGAAAACTATAGGCCTTGAGGAAAATAGGATTGATCTATTGCTGGGCACATAAGATTTACAGACAAAGAATTGGTGTGGGAATTTGGATCGAAGTGCGAGAACATTATTAGCATCAAGAGGGGGAAGCGATGCATTATGTGAACACATTGTAGAGCATTGAGCTAAACCCAAGGCTCAGTGTTTGAAGCAGAGGAAGGGAGTTCACCCTGGTAATGAAAAGTAGAGCATAAAGAGGCTGAACTGGCCACAATAAGGCGCCAGGTGAGGCAGATGGATGAGCACTGAGCTAATCAATTTCTGCTTCTGTTGAAGAAAGGGAGGGGCTTTCCATGCAAGTGAGTGCAAATATGGGAACTCTCTTTGGAAACTAGAATGGGAACTCCTACTATGATAGGGTCAGAGCTACCAAGAAATGCACTGGAAGAGGTTGCCATGGAGTAGGAGGATTCTTTATACTCATCATTTAGGAACTTGTGCAGTGAGTCATATGCGATGTTTTGCGAAGCTGAGTGGGCTCTTTGGATTGGTGCTAAACATAGAACTCTAGGGATGAAACGGGCAGCTCTCAACATATCTCTTGACGACAAGTTCAACATCATAGACGATACAATGATCCAACTGTTGTTCCAACAATTAAGTATCTAATTAATCATTGATTTTTGAACATTTGGGCATTAAAAAGGAGAAGGTTGATTACTCGATTAAGGAGGAAGTTCAGTAGAAGGCTTCTGCCCTTCTAGGCTGAGTCGTCCTATTGCTTGAGAAATTGTGGTTCGACAGGAAGCAAGAAAAGGATGACTCAGAACAGGCCAAGAAACTTGCACCTATTGTTGACCTCTATGTCAATGATACATTCGGTACAGCTCACACGACACATGCCACTGAGATGAAAGAAGGATGGTAGAGAACGCACTTAAGGAAGCAGAGGACATAGGGTTGGGGGAGTCAAGTAGGACACCACTGCAAATGAGGAGGACAGATTGAACTAGGATGAAAATGAGCGAGCAGTCAAAAATGGTTCTGCACAAGCCAAAGATAGCATGGGAGAAGGCTTCGTGGCAAATCAAGCAACATAAACACGGGTCGAGCATACTACAGGTGATATTACAGATAATGAAGAGAAGAAAACCGATGCAGTAGGAAAGACAGGTCACGAAACCTCATATGGCCGAGCAGTGGTTGAGACACATAGAAGATAGGTAATGAGAGCCACTCCGATCAGGATGAGAGCCACTCGGATCAGGAAGAGAAAAAGGATTTTGCTGAAAGCAAGGATCAATGAGAATAGGGGAAAATATCAGTGTGGTCAAAAAATGCAGTTTAGAGACATATCGGGAATTAGTCGAAAGCTCTAAGTAGGAGAACCTGATAGGAGACCTTCGGATAATGGGGACTAGGCCAGTAGGAAAAGATTATGGGAAATATTTGAGTAAGGCTCGAGTATGGGTAGGCATGATAGTACTTGAATAAAATGTTTGTCTATGTAGTACCTGATGGCCTGAAAATTTTAATACAAACTTGTACCGAGGGTTCTCTGCAACTGGCCTACAAGATACCAATACAATCCAATCATGAGATGTGTATTGCAACCCTACTAGAAAAAAGAGGTGGTGCCTCTATCACAAGTGCATTCACTTCTCTTGTCAAGTGAAATTCCTGAAGTGGATAGGGTCAAGAAGTTCCATGCTATAATAGAACTCTACGGGATGCTCGTTTTTCTACGCTTAGTAATCAAGATCCTATTGAGTTCAAGAAGATCGTTGGTGATAGTAGTGTTCGGGTAGAGGTTGTTTGAATGGGAGGTTGCAAATAAGGATTGGCTTGGAAAGCATGTGGGAACCAGCCTAGCATTACCTTTTCCATGGGCTACCCAACAAGAATTGATTCTTTACGGAGCTTGAGAAAGATACAGGCTATGAGATGAAGCAGATTTTCATTAATACAAAGGGCACATTGGGTGTGGCCGCAAACATATCCCTGTTGACACCTGCAAGGCTCTCTTCCAAGAATGTTGTTTTCCTTAGTTGTAAAGATTTGACAGATTGTCAGAGAGCCCTAAAAGAAGCCAGAAGCAATCTTGGATGGAAGTTTACTAAGACTCCATGGAGGTTTGGGGTGCATTGTTTTGTGGGTTTAGAGCTATCGGTGAGGCACAAGCAAATCCTCACGGTATCTACAGGCTGATGGGAGATCTTAATGCATGATAATATATGTCACTAGGAAGTGTCTGAACTATAGGCTCATACGAGTGTACACCTTGGAAGTAAAGTGATGGGAGCTGGGAAGCAAGAAAGGCGATGTCTAGGACAATCTGAATAATAGAAGAAGCTAAAAATAGGGACTTCTGAATATGACCTTGAGTTTCTTGTTGAGATACTACTTGCAGCTGAAAACATGAGGATGGTCCTGTAAGCATAAAGATTATAGACACGAGTCTATCGCATACCAGTATTAGAGGTTGGGACATCCAAAAGTTTCTCTCGGATGTTGAGACTCATGAGGAGACACATTATCATGTGCTACCTAGCTCCATGGCAATTAATACCTATTTCAATAAGTCTTCGTGAAGGGGGTGAGTTGTGCCTAAGGTATGTGGCCTATTAAGAACCTGGCTTGTTGTAAAAGACTAACATTTTCTCTGTCCATCTGTAGATTATGTTGAGATATGATAGCAGAGATAGTTAGCCCAGTTTAAACACGACCATCTGCAAACATGGATGATTCTCTCTATGCTACTGTAAACCATATCACATCAGAGCAGTGCATAGCAGAGTATGATAGCCGATCACATATAAAGAACTGGGTGTCGTGCATGAAGCCTAACCATTGATCAGTCAGAGTAATTCATGGGTGGTATTTGGTTTATAACACTGCTGTGCACAATCTTTAAAACCCTAAGAGCTTGATGTTGTTGTGATTATATCCAGTAATGAGGCAATTATTACTATACAGGCAAATATGTGCACGAAGGCACCAATACTTGATGCTGTAATGCCAATGCCTTCATACCCCATTCTTTATTTGCGCATGCATATCCGTTGGGCATTAGGTTCATACATAGTATGTGGGCATCAAAAGCAGCACAAGAGTTAGTAAGATCTGCCCTGTTTCTCTGCCAGAATCAGCCCAAAAAGGGCGAAATGACAGTATCTTAACTTGCGGTAGAATTCTTGGTAAGATGATCTTGTCTATTAGCTCGCGATGTATTAGCATCTCCTTATTCACGTATAAGGCCCAAAGCATCTCTTACTCTGAATATCTACTTAGAGCGTTTGAGCGCCAAAAGTGACTAATTTCCCGAAGTGGGCTCTAAACCCCTATCAGAAGGAAAACGAAATCTGATTAGACTATGAGGGTTGTTGGCTCTTAATGAAGTTTGGTACAAGCTGGCCCACAGCTAGGATTAATGAGATCGGCCCTATACTTTTCAAGAAAAACTCTTTAGGCACGAGTCTAATTTTTGGATCCAATCAACACATGGGCTTATTTGACGAATGGATAAAAACACCTTGTGGAGAACTTGCACTCATGAAACTGAATGATAAGGAGAGTTGGGACCCATTCCTAAACTAAGTAATTGCCATTTAGTAATCCAAACTCTAAGGTATTATTGTGCCTTACTAAAATGTGTGGGTGTTTTAGGCTATGCCTGAATTGCATCTAATACATGCTTGTTAAGCAAGTCATCGCTAGTCAAATCTTATCATATGCTCTTGATTTGGTTTTACTCTAAATTTGGTATACATGCATGAAGCTTAAGTAGGGGTGTGCGCTCAATATGTGATTTTCTCCTAAAGCATGAATTGGATCTTTGTTTGGCATTACTTTCACCACAAGAGATTCCTTTAGCTAAATACAGACCAATTTCAATGACCTCATAATTATAAGAATGGTGTTGTAATGAATGAAACTTGTCGGAATCCATGCCCTAACTATGTTGAATGATCATTTTGTGTGCCAATTGCATAAACCTTGGTTTGAAGTTCTCTATGATGTTCATTGATATGAAGCTTTTAGCTGATTCTTTGTCAATACTTCTTTGAACTTGTCTATAACACAACTCTTTTTTATTTTTGTTAGAACAACCCCATTAGAACTTATTTACACATCTTAGAAAACATTCAAGAAACACACACAAAATCTCAAACAAATTCTAAAAACTCCTAAAATACCAAACAAATATTAAAAACACTCAAAAAACCAAAAATTGTTTCAACAAAACATGGGAAAGAAAAAGGCAAAAGAAAGAAGGAAGGGGGAAAAGGTTGCACAAAATAAGGAAGAAAAAGATGAAATGCATGCATTAATGACACATGATCAAGGTGAAACAAATATAGAAAATTTGCAAGGGGTAGAGGAAATTGGTGGAATTTCTAAAGGGGTGGGTTCCATAGTTGCAACTAGGGAACATAGCAATACTTTTATAAATGTATTCATTGGTCTTGACCATAGAAATATGTGTGCTTACGTTAACCCTAATTGTGAGTGGAATTTAATTCATATTGATTTAGTGACTATTATTTTGGATAACATTCAACTAACCACTCATTCATCTATCCTCATGAACGATGAAAATTATGATTGCATGGGTCAAGTTGTGTTGCCAATTGTGGTGAATTATATGCAATTTTTAGAAACATTTTTTGTTATGGAAGGTATAGATGAAGACTTGGTCATAGGCACTCAAAGGTTTTTTTAACATCAATGGTTTGAAGCACCTTGTCCATCTATTATGTCCATCCCCACTAGTGAGTCTTTTGGAAATCCTGATGATTATCCTCATTGTATGGATTGTGGACATAACCATCTATTCAAAGATTGTGCTCTTAATCCACAAAATAGTCTTTCCACTCATGCTTTTTCATCTAACCTTTCTTTGATTAAGTCACAAGAAACCTTGACGAATGATGAAGTGGAGGACTCCAAGTGCTTGGACGATATGGAAGGGCCCTCCCTTCCTCTAAGTTTGGAATCTTCTCATGAATTTTGTATGAGTTCTATGGAACATAAAGTGATATCTAGAGATTCTATGTGTAATACAGATCAATGCATCGCTGAATCTCTAGATCAATCTCAAACCACGCAACCTTATGATCCATTACATGAGCATGACATATGTAAAGAAACTCAACCTTTGTTGAACTCCCCATGTAAAGATGAGTTTTTTCTAAAGACTCACATAGAAGGCCCAAAAGACCCATAATCAAGAAGAAGTCACACTTCCCTTGTAATATAAAGCAAATTTGGGTAGCCAAAAACTTACTTAGAGCCCAACCAAATTGCACATTGATATGGGTACCAAAGAAAGCTCTTATACAAAATCAACCTTCTCACACTAGACCTCATAATCTTCGGTGTAGATTCACCATGCCTTATCATCAAGAACGACCGCTTTTGACCAAGGGATCCAAAGCAATAAAGCCAACACTTAGAAAGGATCCAAGGAGAAACCTCAAGGCTAAGACGAACAAAGCTAAGACAAACAAAGCTAAGACGAACAAAGCTAAGACATATTGGCGGCCTAAAACCTCTTCGTGCAGCATCCATGGGTGTCTGACCCAACCTTGCCCAATGCACAGCATAAGTTTAAGATGCACACCAAGTATGCACATGAATAGGGCCTCATCCAAAGGCCAAGCATTCGGCACACCTAGTTTAACCCAGGCACAAAGAGGGCACATCTACATAGATTTAAAAAATTTGCTATTTATTTTTCTTTTTTCACGATGGTGGACAAAGGTATCATCCATTTCAAATGGTTGACGGAAAAAAAACATCTCTTGGAGTTGGACATTTGGAGAAAGCCTCATCATCGTCTCACCCTTGAGCAGTTTGCTCAAAATCCATCCATTTTTTGCACCATTGCTTTTTTGTATGCATTTTTTAGAGTATGCATAAGATAGGGTCACATTACAAGACTGTGCATAGACACTTTTTTGTTTTCCACCCATGTGCCCTTAGTCCTCACTCATGCATATGGACTAAGAAGAGATGAATTAAGTTCATCTATTTGTATCTATCATCTACATTTTATGCTCATACATCATCCATCCATTATTATAAAAAAAAAAAAGAGATATTCTAGCATATTCATTCCCATCTATATGAGGCAAAAGAACCAAGTTAAAGCACTCGAATCCAAACAAAAAGCAAGATGAAGAAAAGCAACAAAGCAAAGCACTCTAATGGTGCACGGATCATGCAAATCAAAAGGATCTCCTACACACTCTTTCACAAAAGCTCCATACTTGCAAAAGCTTTGTCGAGGATGAAAAAGTCAAGGAGGGGGGAGTGTTGAAGATACAACATATATTTCTTGGATCCACTCTTTTTTCATCATCATTTGTACCTTTTTCTACCTTTCATTCAGTTAATAAAGCACTCTTGTATAGGTGTGTGTGAGTGTCACACTAGAGAATAAGTGGGATTCATTCTCCTTTCAGTTTAGAAATCCCACATAGCATGCTTTTTTGCCATTTTCTATATAAAGAGGTCTCCACCTCTTCTTTTGGGGAGAGCTTTTTTAGAAGTAATGAGATAATGCTAGTTTGTAGTTAGACTCTTGCTCTTTTGTCTTCATGATGTGCATGCATGCTTGTTCTCTTCTTGTCTAATGCTTGTGACACGTTGATGTATGATTACGTCGCTATTATGCTTGTGATTAGGATTACGTGCATCATTTGCGATGCTTATGTTGTATCTTCTTGTTAATAACGTTGTTAATCATACGTTGATGAAGTGCCATTACGTCTGCTAAGTGCTTCTATGCAAACATTTGGGTCTCATGGGATGCTTCCTGGTTTGACAAGTATGAGTTGTGAAGCTACAATGTCAACACCATGCACACCTACAAAAATCATCAATGAAAGACACGAAGTAACGATAGTTCCCAAAAGAAGGTGTCTGTATAAGACCACAAACATCATTGTGAAGAAGCTGCAATTTCTAGATCAAACTGTACTATCTTTTGGGAAGGAGGAATGTTGCATTTTGCCTAGAATACAGCCTTCACATAAATGTTTACTAGTGCCTCAATTTTGGGCAAAGGGGACACCATTTCAATTTTTTTTAAGCATAGGAAACTAGCAAAATTCAAATGATCAAAGCCTGCATGCCAATGCTTTGCATTTGACATAGCCTAAGAATCATGTACTACACATGCTAAGGTATTCATAGATTTTTCATAGTCTATGAGCTTATAGAGCCCATGACATAAAATGTCAGAAACAAGGATGATATCGCCATTTGAGAGATAATGAATTGTACACCTGTCATCAACAAATTTCACAACCAAGCCAACCTCGGCTAAAGACAAAACTAATAACAAATTCTTCTTGATCACTGACACGAATAAAGCATCCGACAATGTAAAAGAACTACCATTAGCAGCAGTCACAATGATCTTACCAACTCCCATGATAGGATAAGAGGATTTGTTGGTGCATGTGACACTATTTCCTATACGATCAGACTCGATGAAGTGAAGATATCACACTGTGAGGTAATATGTTTGATTGCACCACTATCAAAGTACCAATCATTTGAGTCTACTCTAAACATAGATTGTTCAATAGAAAATGTGTGCTAACTACAAGTAGTGGTAAATGCCCATTATTCATCCTACACAAGATTAGAAGACTCTGTTTTCAGTGTACAGGCCTCTGGAGCAACCATTCTGCAAGAGAACAAGGATTACGACCACCACATGCTTGAGAGATGACTCTCCTCCCAACCGAATGCCTCTATATATAGCTCTCTCCAGGGGACTGCCTTCTTGGGCAGGTGGATACTAACCATCCATGCGTCAGCCATGAAACTACATGTGCACCAAGTGTCCCAGTTAACTCGAGTTAACTCAAGTGAATGCTTCTAGAAGGCTCTAGATCTCTTTGGGTAAAATACTCTCCCCATGTCTCCCATGGGGATTGAACCCAAGACCTCTTCCTTCACATCCTTGAGACTTAACCACTAAGCTAAGTGGGTCACTTGTTCACAAGAGCACAAGACCTCCTAATAAGCCTAAACTCGAGATCTTTGGTCATACACACGGATGACCAAACGGTGTCCGATTTTAGATCCGTCTGAACCGGTCAGACCCTTCGATCATAGACTTACTTTATTACATTCTTCCCCCCTTGGAAAATATTTTCTTCCTCGAAAATAGAGCTATATACATACTATAGGCAACCCCCGAGCCTCATGTTCTAAAACTGGAAGAACATGGTCATGTTCTAGAACTGGAAGAACATGGCTCATCTCTATGGTGGCATCCCTGCCCAAATGATTCTAAACACTCTTTCGATTTGCACTTTGATGAACTGTACAAAGTACAAACTAGTGAAAGAATTATAAAGGTGGATTGAAACACATCCCTGACTAATTCACAGTTTCTAGATGTGCTATCTAGGCATAAACATGTGAACTAGGTGGATTCAAATTACTAGTCTATTTCTAGGCATAACTGGTGCATAGACTTAATAACTTAGGTAGGATTCTTATCCTTTACAAGACTTTGAGAACTCTTGATTCACTTGAATTTGTTTTGGAGAACTTGAAGTTTGGTTGTCTCAAACATCTAACTTGGATGTTTATACAATGGTTTACTTTGATCCAACAGTTACTTGATTTTTTCACCCGACTAGAGGACTACTTAGTCCTAATGAGTTGAAAATTCTATGTAAACTGTAAGAGAAAGTTACCATTTTCATTGAGTCAACCATACTATAACTTGCCCAATACAAATCCATAATGAAATTTGTTCAACTTAGGACACTTTTCTCAAAGACTTTAATTGAAAGTCCTGGGGAAATGTCAATTTTCATACATGAACATGCTTTTTCATGCAAGTAGATGCATGTGCATATGCATGATCTTTTGGTAAGTAGCTGAACATGTATACTTTCGTTTCTTTCTTTTTCTAACTTGACTTAGCTAGGTGGGAAAAATAGAAACTTACTAGTTGCAAGGATCTTGACCATCATGCAACTAAGTATCTAGTCTATTTTTCCCAAAAATGATACTTAGTAGGAGTCTTTTTGAGGAAAAGAAAGCATGTAGAAAGTAAGTATTCATCTTTTCTTGTCATTAAAGATGTCAAGAAAATAGAGCTACTTTCCAATGTGCATGCTCAGTCTAAGTTTGGGAAGAAACCTGGACACTTTTAGCAACTAATGAGGATTTAGTTGTTTTTGGATGTTCACGTTCATGTACCAAAGTAGGGAAGTTTCTGTTGAAACACAAACCAATTGAACTTGTAAGTTCAAGAAATTTTGGAAGGTTTAATACTTTAATATTCATCAAACATTGATGAAAATAAGTAGAAGTATTGAACTTCTAAAATCCCTGGAACTCTAGTGTTCATAGATGTTAGTTTCCAGAAATGCATCTCGAGGCATGATGCAAGGTCTTTAATCGACGCAAAATTTTTTGAAGAAAACTTGCTTGATTCTATGTAAGCTAACTCAAGGCTTAAGAAAGAAATCAATACAACTATTAATTGATCTTTAGGAATCAAGTAATTTCCTAAAATCATGACAATTAATGAAATGATTCAAATTATTTTCATTTTTGAAACAGATATATCTTAGGAAATCACGATATTTCCTAAAGACAATTTAGGAAACAATTTCTTTCCTAAAAGATTAGCTTCAAGTGGTAATGCCTTGAAGAGACCCAAGCAAAGTAATCTTTGGAAATTAAGCTATTTCCTAAAGATAAGCTAATGAAAGAGTCCAATTAACTATTTCATTAGTTAGATGAGAATATCTTTTAGACAAGCAAAGCCTTAAGTCTTGGTCTTATCCAAAAGTCTAGAATTCCATTTGAAGATCTTTCCAAGAAGGAGAAGATTCCAAGATGAATCATTGGACTGGAAAGCAAAAGATTCCAAGATGAATCATTAGCTTAGTATTACTTGATTCCTTGGTAGGAATCAAAAAGTTCTTGAAAGAAAAATCTCCCGAGATGTGAGACTAGCATCTTTCAAGAGAAGTTTTATAGCAAGTAGTTCCCAGCAAATCCCTAACCACCAGATTTGGTATTTAAGTCCAAATAAGTGATATAACCTAACGGTATATCAAAGACTCTTAGCTTTGGAATCTGAAAAGCATTAGAAAATGCTTGGACTTAAGTTGAGGGAAAGATCTCTAAAATCCTATAGGTACGCAAAGAAGCTTAAGATAGTTTAAGAGATCTTAAAGATAAAGACTATAAGTCTTTATTTTATCACAATTATCAACCAGACTTGATCAAAATTGGCCATGATTGTCCAAAGAATGTGCGATTAGAACTACTCTATAGATTGCCCAAGTATTGGCAATAAAGTTCCGTTAGGATTGATTCACTCAAGTTCCATTTATCGAATGGAAAATTGTGAAAAAAGTAAGCTGTTTCAAGTATGAACAGAGTGAAGTAATTCCAAAAATGTAGTCTGCAACCGTGAAGACGGTACTTAAGTCTGTGGAAGGTAAAACATAAGTGTTTGCCTATCCTTAAAGGGATTTTGGAACAAATCCAGAAAGCATGAGCCGATGCTTAGACTAAGGCAGTAGAGAGATTCCTGTAAAAGTCCCGATCGAGATAGGTACCTAAAAGTATTAGTACAGAAAGGAATCTAAAGACAAGAAGTCAAAAGCTCTTGTCACTACAAAATTGGTCAAGAATAACCAATTGAACTTGAATCTATGAAAATTCAAGTACTTCGAATTCTGATTGGTTTGCATTTGAAAACCCTAGCAAAGAAGAATTGATATTCTATCAAGAGGTTTTCAAGTTTCCAAGGCAAAGCACATGATTGTAAGGTGATCATACGAAGGAATCAAAACCTAGAGAAATCTAGTTAGAGGTAATGCCTGAAACTTCTAAATTCTTGTAAAAGAATTGAAGAAATAAGGTACTCTATCAAGAGATATTTAGACTTTAGGATAAGAATCACCCACACATTAATGTGAATATATAATAGGGTGGTATGGGACACCAGATTTTATACTCAGATTGATGTAGGAAAGATGGTATGGGACATCGGATCGTGGGATGATAATTATCTTTTAGTCCTAGTTTGGATTTTGAAGTTAGGTTTCATCCTCAAGGGAATTAAGACTTCAAGGAAAGTTTAATTCGTAAAGGATGAAAGTAGTATCTTACGATACTTCAAGGTAACTTCAAGATCAAGAAAATTGAAGATATGAAGTAAGTAACTTCTAAGATCTTCTTCGAACACTTCAAGCTTAAGTGTTGTCAATCATAAATATCTGATAAATTTATGAAAAAGTTGAGCTTTGACTTTGAGTTGATCTTTTCAACCAAGGATTTGATTGACTAAGTCAAGCACCAAGTTTCTAGTATAACTTGGTAAATTCACTCTTTTGACTCAAAGAAACGCATAAGAATTGCATTCCTAGTAAGGAGTCAAAAAGACTGAATGTGACCTGAACTTAGTCTCAAGTGAAGCATTATTTGAATACTAAACTCATCGACAGAACCTCACTGGGTCGACACACTAATGTTGGTTACCACACTAGTATCTTGTGGTTGGATGATGTTTTTTATTTTCTTTCAATCTTTTTGAATCCAACTTATTTCTCTTAAAGATAAAGACAATGCTTCAATAATCTTGTTGAAATAGATCTTTGAAAAGTTAAAGTCTTGAGTCATCTAGCCTTTGACTCATAGCAAATTTACGTATCTACGAAGTATGAATTGGTTGTACAGAATTTTAGTTTTTTCTTTCCGCTTTCCGAATCTTTTGAAATTGACTCAGATATGATATCTGATTTCTTTTGCAAAAGACCAGGGTTAGCCGGTTAGAATTAGATAACTAAATTGAACATCCTAGATAGATGTTATGTACAAGAACCTTTTCAATCTTCAAAAGATAATAAGTCTAAGTGGACTTGTTCATTTGATTTTGCTTCAAGGTATAGCGTAAATGATTTCCTAGAGTCCAGTATACTCTAGAATAAAGAAGTTAGGAATTGCAATATTCTTCTGATAAAAAAGGCATCATTAAAGAGAAATGCGTTCTGATTTCTGGCCGTTGGATGCCTCTAAGCTCTAAAACATTCAGAGGATTGATCCATCCTTCCATAATTTGTAGTGCGTGAAGCTACTGGCAGCCAGTGTTGTCTTCCTTTGGCAGTATTGGATGAACGCTGTCCTCCAGACCTCGCTGTTGACGGATGTGACCCAACAAAATGTGAAAACTTTACATCGAAAGCTTGTAATATCTGACGGTGCAGCTGAAGAACTGTAATATCTGACGATGCAGCTATCTGGCCATTGTCAAAATTCGAATCTGTGTTGATGAGGAAGCAGCCTCTGATAGAGATATATTTATATAGAGCTATAACACAATGGAAAGGAAATCATCCACAAAGACTTGTTCTCATGGATAGAAGAGAAATCGTCCTCGAAAAAGTCATGAGTTTGAGTCCTATAAAGTGTGCTTTAGATCTTCTCCCTTTTGACTTCCACTGTCTGCAGACGTCTATGGAGAACTTAATGCATGGGTCTAAGCATGCATGAGAACGTATGAATTGAAGCTGTTTTCCTACTATGAAAGTTCGAATCGCAGGCGCTGTTATCTCTGAAGATCCCTCTTTTGCTTGTTAATATAGTCTTCTTCCAGCCCAAATTGAAACCTAGGAGATCTTGCACGGATTAGTCTTCGTAAACTGTGCTTGGCCTGTTGTTACATGAGCGATCGCTCCAACTAGAGGTCAACAGATCGAATCCGCTATCGACCACAGCATGAAGAATCTTCCTACACTAAAAGCTGTCGCCATCATGACGAATTCGGCACGCATTTCTGGTCAGCCACGAGCGGAGTTTGACGAGCAAGAAGCTATGGAGAGAATGATAAGACTATTAACTATGGAAGCACATTCTAATGAAGAAGATGATGAGCCTAGCAAGGTCAACATGGAAGCTTGCCTAGAGCTCTGATACCAATTTAAGAGAACAAGGATTACGACCACCACATGCTTGAGAGATGACTCTCCTCCCAACCAAATGCCTCTATATATAGCTCTCTGTAGGGGACTGCCTTCTTGGGCAGGTGGATACTAACCATCCATGTGTAAGCCATGTAACTACATGTGCGCCAAGTGTCCTAGTTAACTCGAGTTAAGTCAAGTGGATGCTTCTAGAAGGCTCTAGATCTCTTTGGGTAAAATACTCTCCCCATGTATCCCATGGGGATTGAACCCAAGACCTCTTCCTTCACATCCTTGAGACTTAACCACTAAGCTAAGTGGGTCACATGTTCACAAGAGCACAAGACCTCCTAGTAAGTCTAAACTCGAGATCTTTGGTCATACACACGGATGACCAGACGGTGTCCGATTTCAGATCCGTCTGAACTGGTCAGACCCTTGGGTCATAGGCTTATTTTATTATACATTCCGTCCTCTTTCTTCCTTGCCTCTTTAGCAACTAGTTTTGGACAACTCTTTATGACAAGATCATTTCCTTTATAATATTTGCAAAATAATTTCTACTTTTGTGTTCTCTTCTTATCTATGTTATGCTTCTTTGATTGTGGAGAGTCAACAAATCTCTACTTACTATAACAACCAACATACGGCATACATGATTGCTTTTAACCATGGGCACTAACTAAAATACCCTGATGCAGAAAAATAAGTGTATATGAAAAAGTTGAACACAACTACCATGATGAGTTCTGCTAAACATGTAGCAAACCTCGAGTTGCTCATATTGGCAAACTAAAACCTCTATATATCTTTGGCACAAAAAGACAAAATTGCCTACATAAGCACTATGATAGTGCATTGGGAGGCCAAGAGGAGCTCATATCGTGATTTTGGCACCACTTTGCAAAGCTATATTGAGCTCCTAATAACCTTGAGTATGCTCACCAAATTTCATGTGATTCTGAGACTTTGACTAGAGGGATGTTGATCATGCCTTAGATGAAGCAATGATCTGCCTAATACCAATTGTTGGGGTTTGAGGTCTACAGAAGCACATGAATAGCACAAGCAAGAATACGAAGCTTGGAGCACAACACAACATAGTGAATTTATTACCACTAGACTATGCAAAGATAAGAAACCCATTAGGATTATAGGTGTATATACAAGGTAGGAAAAAAAACCTTCCTAAAGAGGGAAAAAAGTGCCCCTGTAGTCCTAATGTGTTCAGACACATCACTACCTAAACATATCAATATCTAGTTCCTCTTACACAGACATAGATTTGAGTTAAGCTTTCCTTTTCAAAATATGAGATTCTAGATAGAACATATTTTTTTGATTAAGGTGTCAGTAATTTATGTGCATCAATAGGAATCAAAGTATGTGACTCCATACAAGAGGAAATCAATATGATGATTATTCATCAAATATCAGGTTAAATTAACTCAATGAAGGTACCTGATTGAACCAATGATTTGTTGTATTTTTAGTATGTTAAATATATTATTTTCTCGAGTTTTGTTCTCTTCCTATATGAGTCCTTATAAATTATAGATAATAGTATCAGACAGATGTATAACGTTGATTACAAAAATAAAGAAGTGTCATAAATTTTCTTCTAATTATTCCCATTATTATCTTAGTATGGAGTTCCATTTTCTTCAAGACTTAGGCCTTGTTCTATGTTGTTTAAGAACTATAACTCACAACGTTGTCATGGAGATTCTTTCTCCACGATCGCAATTCACATTGAAAGATGAGTACAAAGAGGAAGCTGGCAGATCATGGAAGTCATTTGTTTTCTTTAAATGGCTACTCTATAGAGCAAAAGTGTATGTTGGAAAGTGTCTACTTTCTGAAAAGGAAAGAAAGAATGCGTAAGAAAAGAGGCAGCATCTCGGAGATCTCTCTTCGTTTTTCCCTTTGGGAGGTTGCATAGAGGAAAAAAAAGGGAGCTGATAGAGAGGAGGGGCGGATCGTGCTAATCATCTCCTGATGATCGTGATAATTATTTAATCTCTAGTAGGCAACAAGGATGGGGAGAAACCACAAGAAGGGGGGAGATCGATGCGATGAAAGAGATCAATTTTCTTTGCTGATTTGGCACTTATCTTCTGCAACAACGGGGATGCTATACATGTGATGTCAATCCTTCGGATGTGAGCTACAAACATACTGATTATGACATCGAACGTAGCGTCTTGATGCCAACAAATTCAGAGTTTGTTCGCTGTTGCTGTTTATGGTTTGCATCGCAAGAACCCATTCGCAACTTGGTTTCATAATATATGTAAGTATGGTCCTTGAAGATTTTGAAGCATCGTGAAGTAGAACTCGAATGCTATTGCAGAACTCTTTTTCTCAATGATGTTTGGTAAAGGTTTATGCGCTACATCCTTTTATGAGTTCATTAAATTCTAATATGGAGAATTGTCCGAGCATGTCTTGAATTGTTGCTTGCATCTTTTGCACTCGGTCTAAGTGGATTTCAAGGTGGTTGTCAGAGTTTCTATTATGCATACATTATATATTCAAAATAAAGCGGAATATTACTGCACTTTCACTACTTTTGTGTCGTCCACCGATTTTTCATCTTCCGTGCACATGTTCTAGTGAATCCTTGTAAGGAAGATATCCTGATTCATACATTTGAATCATGTGAAGACGACTCGCTACAGCTTAACGACTATGTAATTTGCGTTAGTACGATATCTGCTATCGTTCTGTTATATAATATTTTGTCATATTCCAATAAATATTGAATGACAACTGGTGTGCGGTTATCAGTGCCAACATGTAGCTTTGCTATGGCATCTATCATTGATTAGTTCTTAAAATTGCCTTGAAGATCAGAGGGACTTTGTGTGTCTAGTTTTATGGAACAAATCTGCAACTTTGAAGTGAATATTTAGTAGCATACTATGCGTTTTTCATAAGTTCACATCTATAGGAATCAATCAAAAGCGAACAAAAACAGAGCTCAGAAAATTTTGCATGATTTATGTAATGAGAAGGATCAATATATGAATGAAAGCAGATAGAGTAGATGAACGATTTGAAAGAAATCTGCAATCTTTGAGTAATTGCAAATTTTTGTACCAAATCTTAAAGCGTTATGTGAATTTTTTTCGTACTTCAATAAAAAAACAGTCCTTTTTTGTAAGATGTAATACTTACTATTCTAGTATCTGCATATTTTCCGATAGGAGGTTCTCAGCATCAGTTAATTGCTGTACCATGTGCTTGATACTCTTCAACTTTGCAATAGCCGTTTGCAAGTTTTCAATAAACAAGACTACTAAGCTTTCCAACCTGTAGTGTAACCACGACCTTCAAGAGTGTGGAGTTGTGCTATGGCTTGTTCTTTGTGCTCTATGACATTCTGTAGTTGACTTAGTTGTATGTCAAGATCATATTTTGATTATTGCAAATATTCCTACATATTGGTGACTAACCTCTCCATCGCCTTAACTTTCTTAGTAGATATGTTAGTCCGCCTAACTAAGTTTTCTTCTAATTTTTGAATTCTATTATTCAGTAGTATATTATTTTTCTACAAGTCTCTCTTATCCAATTCAAGCTATTTGGCACTAGACTCAATTCGTTCAAAATGTAGGGGGAGGAGGGCTAGAAAATGAGTAGCATCAGTTAACTAAAGAACAATATGATTAAAATATTTCATTGGACGTGGATAGATATTTTGGGTTAAAGGAAGGAAATGAAAAAATTACCTTTCCATCTTCACCGTCACCATGTATACTTGAACCTATCTATAATTTTGGGGACGAAAACCTTATTTGGAGAGGTTTCTTCCTGTTCTCTTTGCTCCCGATCAATTTTCGTTTTGTATTGCTCGTTGAATGGATTTTTATTCTTCTCTACATTTAAGTTCTTATTCCTCTTTCAAAACTTTTTCAGCTTATACGTGGCTAGTGGCTTTAACATCAACAACACGATGATTATCTTCCTCAAACTTTCTTCTTTTCTCCTCGTCCATAATTTTTCTTTTCTCTTCCACTCATCTAATTCTTTCATGTACAAGTTCTTCCCTCTGGTTGTGGCATTTCTCTTCATCTGCCTTATGAATTCCCTAGTCTACTACGGATTCAAGTTGTTTCACAAATTTCATTACAAAAAACCTTGAAAACTTTAGTTAATGATCTCCAACTAACCATGACGTGTTTAATATGGGATCTAGATAACTGTCTAGGGTTAGTGGATGCATTGTCTTTCTGAATAACCTCTTTATTACCTTCTTACTTTGAAGACTTCAAACAATAAGGAATAGAATGATTGTGAAATACCATATGGAAAGGTCTACATGTTGATTGTGCTAGTTGAAAGTCACAATTTTATGTCCAAAACTGATCAATATGATAGCTAGTTGGATTTGTACTCACCCAAACAAGGTTTTCCAAACAAATCTTCCATCACTGACAACAATATGTTTTTTATGCTAGACTCTTTCTCAGATACATCTTTAGGCTTCACGGATTGCCTCATGATATTGTCAGTGATCGAGGTCCACAGTTCATATCCAGCTTTTGGAATAGTCTTTGCAAGCTCCTTGGTGTTCAAGTTAAACTATCTACAACAAATCATCCACAGACTGATGGGCAAACAGAACGGGTGAATCAAGTCCTAGAGCAATATCTTCGTTGCACTAGCAACTATCACCAAAATGATTGGTTTGAGTTGTTACCCTTTGGAGAATTTGCATATAACAATAGTGTTCATGCATCTACTAAGCAAACTCCCTTCTTTGCAAACTATGGACAACATCCAAGGATGGATATACAACTGTCAAATCATGTCAAGAACCCAGCTGCCAGAGACAAGGCCCAGTACCTGATGGACATTCACAAAGAACTCAAGGAAGAGATCCATAAAGCTCAACAACAATATAAGTACTATGCAGATCAACATCGTGTCCAGAATCCATCCTATCAAATTGGGGACAAAATATGGTTACTCAAAAACAATTTGCAAACTTCAAGGCGTTGTGCAAAGTTAGACAATCAAAGATTTGGTCCATTTACCATCTTGGCCAAGATTAATCCAATCACCTTCAAGCTCCAGCTACCAAGTACCATGAGAATACATCCAGTTTTCCATGTATCCATGTTGGAACCATATCAAATTTCACCATTAAGGGGGGAGAGACCTAGTCCTTCACCACCTATCAAGATTGATGATCATGAAGAATTTGAAGTCGAGCATGTCCTAGATTCGAGAATATCCCGAGGAAGATTAGAGTACCTTATTCATTGGAAAGCGTATGACATTAGGGATCGTACTTGGGAACCTAGAGAAGACCTTCAAAGAGCACCAATCAAGGTTTGAGAATTCCATAAGAGAAATCCAATGAAGCCGAGACCAGAGAATGTGACCTCTCCTAGTGGAACTCGTTGCTTGAGGGGGGGTAAATGTCACGGGAGGACTCGATTGTGCTCTCTAACTATATCCACCAAACAATAACTAGTTTTGATCCTACATGGTGAGAGGAAAAGACATGGTAAGGTGACAAACTAGTGGAAACATTAAGCTTTTGGGAGTGAACATGAATCTATAACATACAACCTTTCTTTTGAATAATAAGAGTACTAGATAGCGATGTAAGTGGCATACTTATCAAAATGAACCCTAATTTTATAAATTAATTACATCATGAACCAATTTTTGATACATCAATTCTTTGGAGTCCACTTTAAGGAACTTCAATGAAAATTTTTGATCAAACACTTTTATATGTGGTCTCCCAAGAAAGAAACAAGAACATAAATATAGGGATTAAAGATATGATTCCCTATTTGGCTACAATTTTGAGATATAAATATATGAAAAATTCATAAGAGCACTCGATATCCCTACACGAATGTATTAAGGTTCTTCCTTTACAATGATAATAATCCTTTTAGAGTTAATGTTTAAAAAAATTGTATGCTTTAGTGATAGTTTTAACTAAAAAAAGAAATACATTTGATCTTTTACTTTCCTTAAAAATATTCAAATGTTAAAATGGCATTAAAGGTACCTCCATATCCCTAGTCAATGTTATTGAGTTGTTGACATTTTTTATGTTTTCGGGTGTTTCTCTTTGCAATTCTATTCTATTGTTGGAGTTTGAGGTATGTGGAAGCATAGGAACAACAGAAGGAAGAAAATCAATCTTGGAGCACAACAGACAATACTGAATCTATTACCACTAGAATGTCCAAAGATAAGTAAACCATTATGGGTATAGACATGTAAACAAGCTAGGGGGAAAAACCTCCTAAATAGGGAAAAAAGTGTCCTAGAAGTCTTAATGTGTTCACACACATCGCTATGTAAATATATCAACAAATCTCCCCTAGGAGTGATGTAGTGAAGGAGGACCTGATACTCATGTATAAGTAAGGGCCAAGCTATGTCGATTCAATCCACAAAAGGAAGTAAGCCCAAATCTTTGTGGAAAGCTTCATTTTGGACCTAGGACCAATGCCTACCTATCTGTTTTGATCCTTTCATTAGTTCATCATCTTCCAAGCAATATATGTGATCGTTTATGCTTATTATCTAGCTAAAGAGGCCCACAACACTCTCCAGCCATCAATTATAGTAGGTGTGAATCAAGTTTTAGCTACAACAATTCATCTCTTGTGATTATCCATCATCTCCCTCAACAATGGTATCCGAGCAAGTTCAATCAAGATGGGAGATGGATTTCCATCCTTCATTGAAAAATTGGACAAGAGCAAGTACTCAGCATGGTCCCTAAGGATGCAGTCATATCTTCAAGGGAGAAGCTTTTTTGGATACATCTCAAGAGATGAAGACATGCCAATCTTCAGGAGCAAAGATCAACCAACAAGGGAAGAGCAAGAAAGGTTGACCACATGGTGTGCAAACGATTCTCTTGGGAGGTCATATCTATTAAACTCAATCTCTGATATCTTGTCACGACATGTTAGAAATTTTAAGACCTCCCAAGGGACTTGGGAAGTGGTTTCATCATACTTCTTCGCCAACATAAGAGCTAGGAAGAATCAGTTGTGGATGCAATTCACAACCCTCAAGAAACAACCAAAGCAAGGAGTGGCTGATTATGTAACCAAAATGAAAGATGTTGCAGACCAACATGCAAGCATTGGAGAAGAGATAGAGGAAGAGCACATAGTGAGGTAGATCAACAATGGAATTATTGTTGATGACAAGTAGGAGTCCTTCAAAGATGATACAAGAATATGTGATTAATACAAGATGTCCCACATCCCGGGACCAATAGGTATGGAAAACTGGACTAGAGATGATACAGGAGATCCCACAACCTGGGATTGTAAGTATGAGACAAGATATCTGGATTACAAGAACTCCCTTGTGGGAGATGAACCGGATACATGAAAGAACTCGACAGGATCTCGTACTATGAGATTACAAGGGGATAAGATAGGATGTCCAAGAACTAGACTAGAACAAGGAACAAGAGAAGAACTAGAACTGGAACTTGAAGAGTAGTTACTTGGCGGCCATGACTACTTGAGCTCCCAAGACTAGTATTGGCAAGACTGATTATGAATGTGGCCAACCCCTCCTTTATATAGGTTTTCCAAGGGCGGTTCTAGGGCGGTTACGAATTGATGATGTCATTGATGATGTCATCAATTCGTAGCATGGTCTCTGGATGTAAGAATCAAGCAAGAAGACAGTCGATCTTGGGGTTTTGGCACATTACAGAAGCAATGGAAGCATTAGTTTCCCAAAATTCTGAACCAATCATGAGATATAGGATTGACATGGAATCTGATATTCAATATGGTTTCCTTTGTCCATGATAGAAATAGTGTAAAGAGAAACAAGATAAGGAAGAGAGCTCTCATATAATCTCACTTAAGGAAAGGAAGATTGTGTCAAGGAAGAATTATCCTCTTGTTCTCTTGCTCCTCCTCTTCCTCCTCCTCCTTCTCCTCCTCCTCCTCCTTCTTCTTCTTCTTCTTCTCACAATAGTATGTGTATGTGCATGTATGATTGTGAGTTAAAATCCATTGTGATATTTTGACTTAGCATTTATTATTAATTCATAACAATGTTTACATGTGTATGTATATGCATGATTGTTCAAAGAAGTTGGAGAAGCTTGGAGATGCTTGGAAAGTTGACCTATCAAGTGTTGAAGTTGTTCTAGAAAACCAGGATAGGACCAGCCTTGTGGGCTTGTGGTTAGTGCAATAAAACAAAATAGGTACTTTGGAACATCAAAAAGAACAAGCTGACGCAAAACAAATAATTTGCACCTTGACTAGCTCACAAAAACCTTCTATAAATGGATGGAATTTGTGCCTTCAAAGACTAAGAGCAGCCAACGTAGTTAGAATTGGAAACATTTCTCTTAACGGAGTGTCATACATAGGGTTGGCTTGCTAAAATGCACAAAAGTTCTTATTTATAACAAGCAATGAAGGAGTAATTACCTTAAAACTAATTCAATGTCATCCCAATTTTTTAAGGACGTGCAAACAATAATGCCAAGATTGAACAACGAATATTTCTGTGAAATTACTGATCCAAGTGACGTGCAAAATTGTAAAAATTAACAAGATAGTTATATCTTTCCAATGAATTCTTAAATAGTGGATTTTGAGCTTTATAGTGAGAGAAGTAATATTTGTATATTGAGAGAGTCTAAGGAAGAAGGAGTAGATAATAGAAGTGGCATCAAACAATGATCAAAGAGTATATGTAGTGCTTCAAATAAACCACATCTTTTTTGCATGAATTTGAATTTGAAATTAGGCAAGTTTCTAGTTTAGATTGATTGGAATGTTTTCCTACAATCTAGGAAAAGAGAAAGTTGAAGTCATATCTGCCACTTGATTGATTGATTTAGAATCAATCTCAACAACTTTTAACTCATGGAATTTAGGCCTTTTCCTCTTTCCTTTTTCAAAGTTAAATACCTTGAATCTTACAATATTGATCATAAGTGATCAACCAATTAATACAAAGAAACAGTGTGCCCTTAAGTGCTATTCTTCAAGGTAAATATATGGGTAGATGATGCCATACCATCCAAATGATGCATGTGATCAAGAGCATATCCACCTCAAGCATAATGAAAGCTTGATGTTCCAACAAGTCCCCCTCAAGCTAAGGGATGCTTGAGTCTTCATTTTTTGATAGCTTGAATACCTTCCAAAGCTTTAAATCTACAAAGCTTTATCCCATCAAGTGTCTTTGTCATCTTCTCTGCTATTTGCTTCTGAGTAGAAATAAAAGAAGTGCCAATTTCATTTTCCATAAGGTTTTGTCTTAGGAAGTGGTAATGGATGTCTATGTGCTTTGTCCATGCATGAAGAATTGGATTTTTTAGCTAGATGCATGGAACTTACATTATCTCCAAGTAAGTTAGTTTTGGAACTTACGAGTCTCAAATCTGACTACAACACCATGAACCATATTGTTTCTTGAGTTACTATAGTCATATGTGTTGGTGCAATTACTCCAAGTCTAAATGCTTGATCACTTATACTAAATATCCTATGTTCATTCATGTATTAGCACATGAATGATCTCTTGTAAAAGATTGAATTTTACTCCTTGTAAAAGTCCATAAGTGGAATCACTTCAACCACAAGTTCTTAGGAGAATCTTTCCACGGATTCTTTCATGTGAACTTGTAGAAAATCAAGTCCTAAAACCTTGGAACACTTTTAGGTAAAGACTTGATTTCAAATTTGAATCTTGGCTCCAACAAGAGGCTATAAAGGTAGGACTACCAAGTTGCATGAAATGTAGCCAGATATAGTAGAGATTCTAGAGGGATTTCATATGGATATTGAGCTCACACTATAGCTCTACTGTTTGCTGACATTGTGCATTCATTTATTGCCCATGACATTGTACTTTATGTGAATTAATACATACATTTTGATCATATCTCATTTCTTCTACTTTGTCATGTACCACTCAAAATAGTGAACTTCCCTCATCTATTTCTTAGTGTATACTTGATAATTTGATGTGATTTTCTTGGTATAAAGTTTCATTTTAATTGGTTAAGTAATTCTTGAGTTATAAGCAAACCATTTCTCATTGGTCTGTATACCATTAGTACCCGAAAATGTCGGGATGCATCTCTCATTAGCTAAGCATCATTCTTCGAGCATAGTTGATCATCTCAAGTGAAATAAGTTCAAACGTTAGACACCGAAGTTAACTAGATATGCCCCAATGACTTTTGTTGAATTTTGAGTAGAGAAGAAGTACTGTTCATTTTTGTGAGCAGGTGCAGTGACCAAAATAGCAAGTTTTTAGTTCATAATTGAACCCCAACTTATTTATTTTGATTCAATGATTTTGTGATCATCTTGCAAAGTACTTACATGGTTATTTGAGCTTCTTGGCAATCTCAAAAGGTCTACTTTGCAGTCCTCAACTCTGTTTTGGTTGGTGTGAAGCTGGCATTTGCAACACCATCTCATCTCTAAAAGGTAGCCACCATCTCCTCCAACAGTGGTATCAGAGCAACATCAAGCTAAAATGGGAGATGGATTTCCATCAGTCATTGAGAAATTGGATAAGGGTAGTTGTCGAGCTTGGCCGTTAAGGATGAAGGCTTACCTCCAAGGAAGAATCTTGTATGGGTCCATATCTTGACATGGGGAAATGCCTACCCTTAGAAGCAAAATCCATCCTACAAGAGAGGAGCAAGAGAGACTAGTTGCATAGTGTGCAAAGGATGCTCTAGCTAGGTCTTACATACTCAATTCAATATCTAATTTTTTTTTACCTCATATTAGGAATTATAAGACTTACTTAAGGGACTTGGGAGGTAATATCTTCATACTTCTCATCAAATACAAGGGCCAAAAAGAACCATCTTTGGATGGAGTTCACAACCTTGAAGGAGTAACCAAAAGAAAGTGTAACTGAGTATGTGATCAAGATGAAGAATGTAGTTGATCAACTTGGAGTATTGGAGAAAAACACGAAGTGTGGTGGATAGTAAGGCAGATCATAAATGGTATCAAGGCCGATGGAAAATGGCAATCTTTCACCATAGCAATGGACCTATATATGGACATGCAAGTACTGTTGGAAGATTTCTCCTCCAAATGCATGACAAGAGGCTTGGACCCTTCACAAGATCTATCTGCCCTCAGAACAGTACTCACTAAAACTGGTATATCTCACAAGAATCAAATCCAAAAACCCTTTTACTCACAATAACTAGACAGTAAGCACTTTGCAATGAGTTATCAATCACTAGATTTGGACACCTTTAGGCCTATCAACTGAGTTACACAAGACAACCTAGTTTTCCTAGCAGGTTCTGGGATAGAATAGCAGACAAAGAAATAGCAATATCTCACAGTACAAGAAGAGTTTTGCCAGAATTCTTTTTGGACTAGAATTTTGCTTTATAAGGTTTCTAGCAAGTAGAAGAACTCTTATAATGGACCTTCTCACAAAGAGAAAATGAAGTCCTAAATGGATTCCATAGAAATGACACACCCTTTGGAAAGGATAGGAGAGCTATACAAGAGAATATGAGCATCTATGAGAGCCTATGGTTCAATGGCACATATATATGCAGCACCCGGATTCTAGCATCCACACATGCCTTGAATGACTTTGGATGGTCTTTATATAGCCATGAGAGCCTTCTATGACTCTTCATATGTCCTCCATGTCTCTTCACATGCCCTCCTTGTCTCGTCACTTGCCTTGTGCCTTTGTCTCTTCATTGGAGTGGCTTTTGGTGGTCCAATGCCTCCTTTCGGATATGTTTGTGCCTTCAACTTCATTCTTTGACTTTCCTAAGGTTCAAAAGCCTTCAAATGGATCTCGTCTTCAAGAATTCACCACAGAAGTAGAGTATGTTGCAACAAGTGAGGAATGTAAGGAAACATTATGGATTTTTCATCTTGGGATATAGGTTTACCTCAACATGTACCTCTTTTGCACAATGATAGTAAGAATGTCATTGCATTCACTAAGAATCCGATCTATCATGCAAAGACCAAGCACATTGATGTGTGCTATCACTTCATTAGCGATTTCTTAGCCACTGAGCACATTATTCTTCAGAAGGTTCATACCTAACATAATGTTGTAGATGTTTTGACTAAACATAATGTTGTAGATTCTCTGACTTAAACTCTACCATAGCATAGTTCTCGACACCATTGTTTCTTTATGGGTGTTACTTGATTCATGATCTTATATAGTTACTTGTATAATGTCTGACATGCCCATCAGGTGGGAGGTATAGTTTGTATACTTACACTTAGGTATTGTATATGATTATTTATTTTTTATCTGATAGTCTGGCCATATTGGCCACAATGGGAGATTGTTACTGTTAGTACCCATGTGAAAGGCCAAATAGCCACTAGACATGTTTATATATGTTTTTTTAATAAAACATATAGTGGCATGGCCACTCACATACTCTATGTTCTATCGCAATCATGAACCCTAAGAAATTTGTGCTTGTAGTCTATGTACTATGTGTTTTTAGGGTATTTTGCAACCCACATATAGAGTACTGAGTGCGGTGCCGATGTTTTTGTTTCTACAACAAGGATATCATTATGGAGTTCTGAAGGAGGAAATTCTACTATCATGAATCACTAAAGAAACACTTCATCCCGAATTCTCTATGGAATATTACCACCACATCATCAACAATTACACTAAGAGGTATGATAATGTTTACTTCTTTGTGGTTCAACATTGTATGAATCATCTCATGGAAAGAAATTGAGATAACAATAGTGTTTTGTGCTTATATGGACTCCCTTACTTCAGCCATTAGCATCGTCAACTATGAGCAGCTTCAACCTTATGCAAGGATCCATGAGCAAGGGAGTGGAAAAATAAAGGAAAACAAAATGTACATGGTTCACATCTAAATAGGTACATTTGGTCAAGTGTTGTTTAGAGATGAGGTGAACAACAAACATCTACATGGTTGTGTTCATGAAATGAATTTATGATTTTGAATCATGTATAAGAAATTATGTCCATGTTGTGATGGGTAGGGCAACACCAGTAGCAGCAACATGTTGGAATTCTTGTTGGAGTTAGACATGTGGGGAAGCACACGAATAGCATCAAGAAGAAGAAGAAGCTTGGGGCTCAATAGATAATACTGATTGTATTAGCACTAGATGTACAAAGATAAGTAGCCCATTCAGGCAATAGGTGTATATACAAGCCGGGGGAAGAAACCACTTAAAGAGGGCAAAAAGTGCCGTTGTGGTCCTAGAGTGTTCACACACATCACTACCTAAATATATAAACAAATCCCCCCTAGGAGTGATGTGGTGAACAAGCAGCCCACAGTCATGTTTAAGGAAGTGCAAAGCTATGTGGAAATCACTCCACAAAAGGAAGTAAGCCCAAAGCTTTGGGGAAAGCTTCTAACGTCTCCCTAGGCAGAGCCTTGGTGAAAGGGCCTACAATGTTCTCTTGTGTGGGCACATATGCCAAGCTGATCTCCCTAGCAGAGAACCTCTCCGTGACATTATGATAATGCACCTCAATGTGCTTAGTGTGAGCATGGTACACAGGGTTCCTTGCAATTGCAAATGTGCTCTGAGTGTCAATGAAGATGGCGGTGGCAGAACACTCACCAACACACAAATTAGCCATAAGACCTCTAAGCCACACACACTCAACAGAAGCTATGAAATTTTCCCTATACTAAGCCTCACAACTAGAAGTGGCCACAGTAGGCTACTTCTTGCTCAACCAAGATATACATGAGCTACCAAGCATGAAGCAAAAACCACTAGCGGACACACGAGTGTCATAGTAACTAGCCCAATCACAGTTAGAAAAAGCATGCAAATCTGGTGGTAGTGATCCCCCCTTGGAATAACACAACCTAAGCAATTGGGTACCACTCAAGTAACGAAAGATGCACTTAACCGCCTGCCAATGCTTAAGACATGGTCAATGCATAAACCTGCTCATCTATGAAACAATAAATTGAATGTCTGGCCGAGTAATGTATAAGTAAATCAGGCATCCAATAGCTTGCTGATAGAGAACATCATCAAATGCATCTCTAGCATCATGAAAACTCAATCATAAACCTATCTCCATAGGAGTGGCAATAGGTTTACAATCTTTAAGGCCAATATGCTACAATAATGTGTCAATATATTTTGTTTGACACAAAGACATGCCACCATCAATGTGCATAAACGGAATGCCCAAACAATGATGCAAATGCCCAAATCAGACATCTCAAATGAGGCATGCAAATCAGCCTTCAAATCAGCAATATGCTTCTCAATAGGTCCTCATGTTGTGCTTTTTGCAAATCTTCATTTTCAATTGATCTTTAGAATAAGAAGGTTCAACATCTTGTATCACCTTGGTCATGTAGACACAAGGACAATCCTTGGGTCACTTCTTCTTATTGTATCATCTAGATATGCCTTTTTTACTCCTAGAGTCTTCATAGAGGGTAATCCAAGTTCCTCATCAAGGCTCTTTCTAGAAGCACTTAATGCTCCATCAATGTCTTCAAAACTTGTAGATATTACGATCAATTTTTTTTCTTTACGTTTCTTCAACGTACTTGATAAGTTTGTTGGATTTAAATTTCGAAGCAATTTTACAGTCCTCAGGCTTGAGTTGTAGTATTGCTTGATGACATATGTGGTTTTCTTAGAACTTGAGATTTTTCACTTGCATTTTGTGTGATTTGAGGCAGGATTAAGTCCTTCTCTAGCATCTTCATTGATGCTTGACATGTCATCAAACACCACATCTTTGCATACCTTCACCTATCATGTGAGTGAATTGTAACATTTACATCCTTTTTCTCAAGGGAATAGCAAGTGACCTTGTTTTGATTTTGAATCAAGTTTTATTCTCAACTCATCTGGAACGTGAACATATGAAATACAACCAAATACTTTTATATGCAATAAGTTTGGCTTTTTACCCATAAATGCCTCTCTAGGTATAACTTGATGTACAAGAGATGTGAGAGTTCTATTCATGATGCATACAACAGTGTGTAGAACTTCTACACAATAAAAATGAGATTATATTTTTCTAAGCCCTCAAGGCTCTTGTTGTTTTTGCAATCTATCCATTTTTGCATTGAACAAGGCCATTATATTGTGGTGTGTACTTGCATGAAAAGTTCCTTTGAAATCCATGTCTTTTTTAAAAAATATTGAATTAATTTAATAATTGAAGATCCTTTTATGAGGATTAGGGTGAATAGGATGGATTAGAACAAGCCACAAATCTAGTGTTGAACGAGATGGTGGTTAGTCTTCAATGATGAAGTGGCCTTGCTTGATCCTCCTTCACACCAGCCAAGGAAAATTGTTGGAGACTTTAGTGGGCCTCTTTAGCTAGCTAAGGATCATAAATAATCATATATGATGTTTGGGACATGATTCACTAATCAATGAGTCAAGGCAGATATGTAGTAAATTAATCCAAGAGCAGAAACTTGCTATTCTCGTCTCTACACTTGTTCAATATATTGAACAATTCTTTGAGCATAATAGCAATTAGCTTTATTCATTTTGTTGATTTCTAATTAGCATGCATCTAAGAATCATGAGATTATGATGTTTAGCAAATCATAGAACATGCCAGACATTTTCGGGGTGCATTAGTGAACAGACTAGAGAGCAATAAAATGCCAATATCTAATGATTTAGAGAAGCAATGTTAATGAGCATTCGTAGCAATTTAGTAGAGAATATATTGAATATATCATGCTTTGAAGCACTACAAATGATCAATCATATACTGAGAAAAAGCTCCAAGAAGATCATTGAATTGATGTAGTCATAACAGAGAAGTGAAGTGAAGCTATAATGAAATCTATATGTTAAATCATGTACAAATACAATGTCATTGGCAATCATCAATTGCACAATGTGAGAAGTATGAATGAGCTATGAAATGAGCTCTTCAATAAAAATGTATTCTTTCTAAATGATCTCATGGAGTCAAGATATCACTTGGGTCTTTTGACCCTTCTTTTATAATTGAGTTTGAAGCCATCCTTTTGAACTAAAATTCAAAAGCTCACCTAAAAGTGAATACTAAACTATAGGATATATTCTCTCAAAAATCAATTATAATAATTGATGCTTCTGAACTTCCTCCTGTAGAGCATCTGGGCTTAAAACGTATGAAGGAGCCCCTCATCATTTAGTCGATAAATTGGATATAAAAGTAATGGAATAGAATTCCATGGCAAAGAATAGATCGATAACGCAAAACCGTTTCATTGACAATGTATGCAGTTTCAAACCCATGCCTAGAATTGCATAGAATGGACTGTTAGTATTCATCCTATAAAAGTTTTCTGCTTGATATAATTGGAAGTACAATGAACTTCAGCACATTGAAAAACTTGCCATGTTTTGTGGCATTGTATACCTAAAATAATTGTTGAAGGGGAAGATTACTTAGAGAAACCACATGAATAGCTGAGATCCCATCATCATATTACACCCTCCTTTCTCCGAAACCCCACGACATACCTGGTGAACCCATCATGAAAGGGGGGGTGAGTGATTTATATAGTGGAGGACATAAGACTTAGCAAAACAAAAAATGGAAGAACTTATAGCCCGATTCATCCACTTTCAAGAAGAGGATAGACGACAAAAGCTATCCAAATGCTAATTAATCACCGATTAATCAAGTGGTGCGGATTTTTCAATGGAAAGAACATATCTAGATACTGTAAAGAACATGAGCTCGAGTCAAAGTACTTAGGTGTTGGTTTAGCTCTGATGACGGAAAAATAATTATGCAAAAACTTTATCTATGTGTCAGGATATGACATGGGAGACCAAATAATGCAAATAAATCAAACGACATGGTCTCGATACAAAGCGATACTCCTCAAGCAGTTTATACTAGAGGACCTTGATAAAGTGACTTGTAGATCCTTCCTGGGATGGGTTTATTTACCCAAAGATCAACCAATCCTAGAAATTAAAAAAGAGTTTGAGAAACAATTTGAAGATATGTCTGAATATGATCGGTGATGCGTAATGCATGAAAGGGTGTTCTTATTCGTACAAGCAATAGATGGTAGAGCCAGAGAGGAACTAATTTTGTTTCTGCAAGACCTCGATTCCGAGTTGGGACTCACTCAGGATTGGACACTCGTTCATGATGTTGTAACAAGATACGTTAAGAAGCAACAAATGTTTGAGAAATTTCAAAATGCGTGGAGAATAAATCTTCATATAGATAAAAATGAAAGTTGAACGCCAAGTATTTTACCACTTCTGAGTAATATTCAAGTCCATCAAGTTATAGAGACCCCAATTGGACATGAAGCAAACATGCATGAGCTTGATACACATGCTAATGATAAGTGTTATCAGGAAAGTTGAAAAGTACGATCAATATGACCTCTAATCTTACAAGGTGCCAAGAGCCTGTAGGCTTCTTTACAATGATTACATCTTCAAGTGCCATATACATACAAACTTTGAAGATGGGAGGAGCAAAGGGGCATGTGGAAGCCAAGAAAATCCAAATTAAACAAACACCAAATACAAAAAAAATCAAAATTGAATGAAAGTGAACAAGAAATCAGGATGAGGCTTCTCTTGACCTCCTAAACCCCTCACATCCATTGGAAGATAAACAAATAAATTTAGAAATAATCCAAGATATAAATGAAGAGCTAAAAGAATCTACAAGGCTTCAAGGTGACCAAATGATGATAAAACATGTAGTACAAAAAGAAAATCTAATATATCTGTTGACATTCAAGCTCAAGATGCATCGTCAGGTGATGATGATAAATACGATTCGGAGTGTGATTCAATGCTAGTTGATAGAGATATTCAAGTATATTACTCCAATACAATAAATGATCCAATAACTAACTTGTGTCAAGAGACTCCAAGCAAGCATGATGCTAATCGAGAGAACATACAAATCAAGAGTCCTTTAGATAGTGATATGTATGCAAATGCTGATAAGCATGATGCTAAGTCTATGGGAAGTCCAAATAAAGATCAAGATTATGCAAAACTCTTAAGTGATGCCACATTGAATGAGCATTCAGAAATAGATGGAAGTGGTTCTATCCATGGAAGTAATAATGAGTTGCTGATTGATCCTCGATATAATTATATGCATGTAAATGACATTACACTCCATGTAAAGGGAGATATGAATGATCATAAGGAGGATGAGAAATCACTACTAATTGATCTTCTAAATACTGATATGAATTTCAAAGATGATTATGATGAGTTGAGTCCATGCACTGGAAAAATTATGCATGAAGAGATACAAGTAACACTTATTGAAGTGTATGAAAAATTTCATGATAGCTTGCTACCTAAAGAGACTAAACATGAGAAGATTGATTCAAATGGCTCTGAAAATTATCAAATGAATAAAGATCTAATTGAATCAAGCTTAGGTACTGAAGTTCTCATATATGATGAGACATTCGAGCAAGAATCCGTAACTGATGAAGTGTGTGAAGAATATGGCCTAAGTTCATCTTTTGAAGAAAATGAACAAGAATCGATGGAGATGAATGCAGAATTTTATGATGGTATTGCAAATAAAGAAATTGAGTTTCCTTCAAACTACATGCATAGTCCTAGAAGGAGTTCAAATTGTGATGATTCTAGTGACACTGAAGATGAAAGCTTTCTTGATAATGAACATATGGATTCCCTTCAACTCGAAGGAGAAATGAATTGGGATCATGACAGAGATAGTGATGAAGAGTTCTTGAATAGATTGGATTGGAAGAAGAAGCAGACCTTATAATTTGGGGAACTCGGATAGAAAGATGAATATGGATCAATGTCTGAGCGTGATGGACACTTCCATCTGAAGTGGGATTCAAATGAGTCAATTCAAGAACCCCATCCTGATACAGATGGGAATATAAAAAAAGATGATGAGAAGAATGAAAGTCTTTCAAATGTTTTCAAACGTAAAATAGAAGAAAATGTGTGTTTGCAAGAACGTTCTGATGATAAACCAAACATGTTTATTTTTGAAACCTCATATCTTGATTTTGCATCTCGTGAATTTGAAAGAATCATAAATAAAGATACCTATGTTCAGATACGTGAAGCATGGATTTCGAATTTTTCAAAGAATTACATTCACTAGACAAGCTACCAAGAGGTAGACAAGCAAATACAATGGCTCATGTACAAATCTACCATATTTATGAATGTTACACTTATCAATGCAATTCAAAGATGGCCCATTTACAAACATAGCTTTTTTGGAGAGCGTTTATCTGTGAAAGGTGTTGGAAAGGAATTTTTTGAATTTACAAGAAAATCAAAAGTAACTTTTGTGAATATATATGTAAATATTTAATAATTATGTTTTTATTTTTTGAGATGGATGAAAGTAAATACTCAAAAGTGAATTTTATAAATATAAGTATGTAAATCCTTAATAATTATGTTCTGAATTTTTGAGAAAGAAAATGCGATGGTTTTCAACATTGGAGATCGAAGGTTCTCGCGAGGACTTCTTCTGAGGGCAGAAAACCCAAGAGTGAGAAGTTGATATGATCTAGAGAATGCGGGGGCTTCTTTGCCTTCTAGAGAAAAAAAAGGAAGGGAATCTGAAGGGTTTCAAAAAGAAAGCGCTAAATATGGGTGAGATTTTTGGTGGTGGACAGATGGAAGGAATCCACACACAAATGATCGTTGGCTGAAAGGTGGCAGGTGGCCTCACAGAAAAGGAAAGATGGACTTCGAAGGAATAGAAAGGGGGGAATATAGCGGTGGAAGGAGGCGACATGAGAGACGACGAAACGGAGCACAAGGCATTTTTTGGTGTGCTGTGGGGGGATGGAGAGAGCTTGTCGTGGATCATAGTTGTGTCACCAGGAGAAGATGGAAAAACTTCATTTTAAACGCAGAGCATACATGATATCGGGAGAGTTATCTAGTCTTTCTAAGTATGCAGTCGAGGAGAATATCCCCATCATAGAGAGCTATTCGGGGAAGGACAGAACCTTACAGGAGAGGAGGGGTACAACAATGAATGGAGCATATGTATGGAGGATAGGGATTTCTGTCTCAGTTTTTATCATCATAAAGGGGAACCAAACGATGCTCGGAGGACTGAACTTCACGTGAAGTAGGGGCCTCTGGATTGGGATGATAAGGTAGGACCACTGGAGGAGGGAAGCAAAAGAAAGAAACGACATGCTGCAGGGATGGAACAACTCTTGCTACTCACGGCCATGAGAGCTAACATGAGGAAAACTGGAATGTAATGAAGAGTTTTCTTTGTGATTCAATGTTGGAGGCCAAGTTCTTTCCTCGAAAGCTTGACAAGATGGGTTCCAGAACTAACCTGTAAAGGACTCAAGATTTCATGGATTCTAGAGGACAGACATATTACTGCGCTGAATGTGTATCTTAACATCTCATCAAGGAAGATACTTTTATGGACAGAGAGAGGATGGAACGTGTTGCTCACTAGTAGGAGGAGAGCTAAGCAGATTTAGGATGATTGATCAGATGCTAGCTCATGAATTCAGAATTACATGAAGCATGGAAGAATCGATTGTGTGTTCTTAGTTTTTCACGTCAAATTCAGAAATCCTCTGTATCTACTCAGAAAGGCTTGAGGACGGCAAACAACATGGGCCCAAGAGAATCCGTAGCAGCCGTACTACAAAGTTGAATGTTTCTTTACAACCATAATGTGAATGCAAGTACTATAGGTTTGATCAAACGATGTATTGCTGAAAAGAAGAGCATAGCCAAACAATAGAAATCTGCACTTTGATTTGGCATGTAACTGGACGGAAGAGCTTGACAAGTAAGATGCCAGATCCCAATGATATTCTTGTTAATCTCAATGCTTTCTTGTTTCACATATGAAGAACTGGAATGGTTCATGCAGTCCACAAATCTTATTTCTTTCCTTATCGACCTTCTTTTACAATGTCCATTATTTGTAGGAGGGAAAACCTGATAAAGAGCAGCAAAAGTGGTCGGATGTTCCCAAGTGTGTCATTTTTTATACATCTTTGTAGTTAGTCATTGTTCACTCTCTCTCTCTCTAAGGAATGACCTTCTTTCCAACACGATATTGTTTTGGTTTTAAATCCTGATTCTACTATTCATTTGAAGTGATTTACTTGTGTTTGAGTTTTCATATAGGGTACTAAGTGTAGTACAACTTTTGTGATTATTCTTTGAGTGAACTACAAGTGAGCTTGCAAATAGCGATGGTGTGTCTCCATGCATATGTAGACAATAGGTTGGCTATCCATGGTGGGGTATCGAAATCAAGTGTTTTCTGGTTACATGGATACTTGAGAGTGTCTTATTTCATCCTTGAAAGTCTTATTATTATAAGAAGAAACCTAGACTGGCATTAACATCTACTAAGGCTGATTAAAGTGCCTTAGTGCTTACTACATGTGTGATCATGTGGCTCAAGATCCTCTTCATGAACTTGGATGTGGATATCAAAAAGTTTACATTATTTGAAGGTAACTTATCAAACATTAATCTAGCAAGCAACCCTATGTTCCATGCAAGAAGCAAGCACATAGAGATTGATAATCACCTCATCATAGAGAAGGTACTTGCAAAGGAAGTGGACATCAAGAACATGAACAAAAAGAAGAGCAATTAGTATATATCATGACTAAATTCATGGTTGCAAGCAAGATGCATAAGATCAAGATAAACCTAAACTTGAAGGAGATCAGTGAAGACTTATAACACTTGAGGTTGATGGGGATTGTTATGAATTATCAAGCTCAAGTGTGTGTCAACCAAGGCTTAATCCAAGTGCCCGATCACTTAACTTTTTGGTAAATTTTACAAACACTTTTCCATGAGTTTTTAGCTCAAGCTTCCATCTAACTTGATGGAGAAAAGTCAAAAATTTTGGAGGTGTGATTTGAATTCAACTTGTACACCAACTTTGGAGCATTATATAAGGAACATATTGAAAGAAATTCAGGTCCATCATCTAGCTTAATTTGTATAGTTTTAGAATTGCATTGGGAGTGTACACTCCAAGTCTAAACTATGACCTAGCTAAGCTAGCCCCTTGCTAGTTGGAATTTGCATTGATGTTGAGATCTTTATCATCTATATCTAATTGTGTAGATTCTTATTTCATGAGCAAGATAGTTCATTTTATTCCTATTATTGTTAGATTTCGTTTGAGTATAATCTTAGTCTGAAGTGTTCGTTTTCCTTCTATATATTAAGCTTAAAATCCCATTGATCTAGCTTTTCATATTTCCAAGTGTGTGTGTGTGTCAAGAGTACACAAGTACAAGCTTCCTGTTTTGGACTATTACTAGTTTGTCTTGTGCAAGGAGATTGACATAGATCACATTATCCATATTGTAGGATATATGGATTTTTGGAAAGCTTAGACAATCCTTTTTCATTGTGCACAATTTTCAAGGTTCAATGACTTGATCCAAAGACAAATCCAATGTGGTGGATTGTGGTAGTGAACAATTTGGTCTAAGGAAAGGCCCAATTTTTTGCTACAACTAGGTGTGGATATACTCCACCACACATATGGAAATAAATTTCACATTTCATCCTAAGAGTTATCGGTAAATTCAAGTTACAAATGATACTATTACTGATTTGTTTCATTTTAATTCATTAGATAGTTTCACTAATTGGGATGCAAAATTGGCATTGCTTAAATTTTCTTACAATAATGCAACACATACAACTACCAGCCATGCACCTTTCAAAACTTTTTATGGTAAAAAGCTTACCACTCCCATGTAACTAACTCAAATTGATATTCCTCAGTGTCTAACTCTATTGTTGAAGATTCTATACATCACAACATTCATGAGCACATTAAGAAAAGACAAGAACATTACACATATAATGTTAATGAGAAATCGATAGTAAAAGAATTAAGGGAAATGATTTAGTATGGTTACGTATCATTAAACAAAATTTGGAAAATAATATATAACATCCTAAAGTTAAACTTGCACAACACTATTCTAGAACATTTCCTATTATTGACAATATTAATGAAAATTGATCTAGATTAATATACACATTAACTAGAACATCCATAATCCTTTTCATATTAGTTTATGAGTATGATCCAGTGGAACTTTATCACTAATTCCTATTCTTGATGGTCCTCCTTTGCTTAAAGAAGAATCTAAAATCTTAGTTTCTAAGAAATAGAACATGAAGTAAATACTACATGAACAAGTACTATAGATATTTGGTTAAGTATAAAAAATCACTTTATTGAAAAATGTGACTGGATGCATAAGAAATTTTGATGAATCATTGTGATCACTTAATTTTTGCATATCATTAACAAACACAATAATTTAACTCCTCAAAGATATGTTTCCATGCATGTGTTTCTTGACCACTATTTGTAGCATATATGCACTTGCAGCTCATCATGGTTGGAGTTTAAATCATGGAAAATAAGAGTGCATTTTTGAGTGGTGAGTTACATTAATAAACTTCTATCTTTCAATCCCATGGTTTTATGCACAAAAGGGCATAAAGCAAAAGTGCGTAGGTTGAAAAAGGCATTATATGGTTCAAAGCAAGCACCACATACTTGGTATGAAAAGATACATGCCTCCTTCATTGCACATGGTTTTGAGAGTAGGCCAACTGAGATCACCTTATGTGCTTCACATGTAGATGTATTTCTAGTCATTGTTGTGTATGTTGATGATATGCTACTCACTCGTACTAATGAGAATCATATTGCTGAGTTTCAAGCTAATTTGCATGCCTTTTTTGAGATGTGAAATTTGGGGAATTTGCACAATTATTTAAGTATTGAATTTATGCAAGTTGATAGTATAGGCGCTTTGTGTAAAACACAAGTATGCTAATACACTATTGTAGTGTTTTGACCTTGAATATTGAAAACCTATTGCTAGGTTTATGTTTGAGTTTTCATGATGCAAGAATGTATTTGATATTGTGATCTATTGGGAGCTTGATGGATGCTTCATTTATTAATGCATAACTAGGGCTGATCTTTAGTGTATTGTCTCTTTGATGAGCGAGTTTATTCATTGTCGAGGTGATAAGAATTGGTAGGTGGTTACGCACATCTTTCGCTACTTGAGTGGAAACACAACTACTTGGATTGCTTTACCCTAAGGGGAGATCATTGCTACCAGATTTACATGCTTCTTATGGCTTAGACTAGATCAGTTGCTATGACATGTGTGTCCACGAGTGCTTTTTCCTTTATGCTTGGTAGCTCATGCATATCTTGGTTGAGAAAGAAGAAATCTACTTTGGCCATTTTTGAGGAACCCTATGTTCCCTACTCACACAAAGCACATTGAGGTGCATTGTCATTATGTCATGGAGAGGTTCTCTACTCAAGAAATCCACTTTTGCATATTCTCCCACACAAGATAACATTGCATAACTCTACACAAAGGCTCTTCCTAGGAAGAGTTTTGCAGCTTTCTACAAATATTTGGGTTTAGTTCTTTTTATGGATTGATCTTTTTTCACATAGCTTGGAGCTTCCTTATACATGAGTGCCAACTCCTTGTTCATACCATCACTCCTAGGGGGGACTTGTTGATGTATTTTGGTAGTAATCTGTGTGAACACACTTAGGAATTTTGGAGAACTTTTTCCCCTCTTTACGAGGTTTTTCTCCCTCAGCTTTTATATACGCATATAACCATATTGGATTACTAATCTTTTTATATTCCCGTTATAATTTATTTTGTGTTGTGTCATGCTCCAAGCTTCTTCTTCTTCTTTGTGGTGTTTAAGTGCTTCCACAGACCTCAAACTCTAACATTTCAATTAGCATTCAAAGGGTTTTGGACATAGGTTTTTAAGGGATATTGAACTAAATTAGGATTTTTATACAATTTGGGTCATAACATCTAGCGTTTATATGCAATTAGGGTTTTTAATACTTACACTATTGCAGAAGGAAGAAATAAAGAGAAGCACGCCCACAAATTTGCAAAAGCGAGAATAATTTCCCCTCTTCAAATTTCCATGATAACATGTTAAAAGCCTTCTAAATTCTCTAGAATAGTCCTCTAGATGCAAGATTCCATGACCTTGTAACATTAGCCTTCTATATTAGTAGGGATCTAGTGGTTTTGAATAAAATTTTCAATCTCATCCATGAAAGGATCATTTCTTAGGGCATAGAGTTCATTTATCATGATACGAGAATTCTCCTATATCAGGACACTTGCAAATATCATCTATTGCGAATACTCTTCATGTATCATGATACCTAACACGTATCATGTATCATTAGGTCAAGTATCTTGACTATTCGTGTATCACCTATCCTCGATACTCATCATTGTGTATCACTCACGCTTGTATCATGTATCATCAAGAAAAAAGTATCATATCATACGAGCAAGTATCATATCATACAAGCAAGTATCATATCATACAAGCAAGTATCATGTATTAGGTATCACTTATATCCAATATCATGTATCGACAATACTAGTGAAGTATCGTGTATCCTAGATCTCTCGAATATCATATATTGTGTATTCTGTGTATACAAGTATCATATCATGGAATAATTGGTATCATGTATCATGTATTCCTAAAGTATTGTTTAGCATCGCTACATGTATCCCCGATACTAGCCAAGTATCATGTATCATGGTCTTGGAATATAATGTATTGTGGGGATAGCAAGTATCATATTATGCATTATCAAATTGTCTATCACCCAATTTCCAAGTAAAATGTATCGTGTGAGTTTCGTACCATGTATCATCAGATCGGAAATACCATGTATCATAGTTTTGGAATATTGTGTATCGAGGTTAAAGGAAACATGATGAAAGAACTTGGAAAAGAAAATTTGTGAATTCTAAGTACTGAAAGATTGCTAAAAGACAATCACTAGAGCTATAGAGGACAAAGAACTCAACAGTGAATGATCCTAAGATCCAAACGAGTATTAGGAATTCGAAGAAGGGGAGTATCCTTAGTAGGAAGTGGAGCTCAATAAACTACACACTCTATCGACTCTAATCCTTTGAGTGATTGAGAGGAGCAAAGACATGGCCTCTCAAGACATGCATAGTTCAGTGCCTAAGGTAGGTTTCATGTGTGTGGTTCAAGGTGAATATCAGAAATCCCTATAGTACATTTCTAGGAACTTGCATGGATTACCCATCTACATTGACGGCCTTAATAGGTCCGTATCAAGAATGGGGGATATGATCGAATAAAAAATAGTGTCAAGACTAGTGTTAAAATATGAAGGAGGTGTCTATATGGATAAAGTAGGAAAAATTTACACAGTCATTGAAAACCCTAAGAAGATAAATGAAAGAGGAGCGGTGGAGGAACTAGGACACAAACCCGAGATTGAAAATATTATAACCACTCCTAGGGGAAAATATGTGTTCACTTAGGTACTAGGAAAATATCTAATACCCCAAGATGATTATCTAATTCATTTGTATATGGTGAGTGGATCTTACCTATTATCGCAAGCCGCTTCACCTATCTATGAGTTGGGAGATCTTGAAGATTTGTCTAGAGCTACCTACATAGAGCAAACTCAAAGAAGATATTGGCTAGTTAATGATCTTGAAAGGTCAAGGCTTAGATACATGGGATTACCCATATTCCCTCCTTGGCAACTACTTCACCAAACCCCTTTGGTGCTGAGTATAGTATTGAAAAATTAGCATCTTGACAAACCAGCCAATGGAGTGTCCCTGTTAGGCCCGAAGTGCATTATTCCATGGCTAGAGTTAACCTAGTAGTCAAACTAATCCAAAAATCAGAAATGTGAATTGATCACACTTCCAAGTGAATCATCATTGGACCTCTAGAGCCAGGTAGAAGGTTAAGACCAATTCAAGTGGCTAAGTGTATGAGAAACCATTATGATGACTCAGGAGAACCATATGAAAATATTCTTGAGTTCAAGAAGGTGCTACTGGTAGAATGGGTGGATGATTCCTTCGTCCAATATAAATCCTTTATGGAAGAACTTGGAGACTTTATGGCTAAGAAGTTAAGATTCTAGGGATAAAGAAACTACAAGCATCCACCTATGAGGGTGCTGATGTTATGAAGATGCATGCATTGTGGTGGAGACCATCGATCACATATCTATGCAAGAGGAGGACTGGTGCCAAGAAGGTGGTGCATGGTTGGTTGAGGAGTTCAATTGCCAAGTCAAATGGCACATGGAGGGTGCTTAAGGCAATCTTAGTTGATAGAGTGGAAACTCGAAGAGATAATAAAAACTCAATGGAAATTGGTTAGATCACTTACACAAGATATCATCATATGAGAGAAAAGAAATTGATTCATAATAAGTGTTCATACAATTCTAATTCAAAATAATGATAAAGATACATGTTACCAATTCATCATTGACCATAATGTTGCTTCATAATAATCATTAAAACCCGCCATTAAGCATGTGCGTTGAGCCTTCTCTTCATAAAGTTGAACCTCCCCAAACATAGAGCTTCCTCCAACATGTAAATAAGAAATAACCTCCACCTTAATGATAGTTCCTCCTTCCTTGAATCCCCCAAGATGAGACCTTCAGATCATATGAGATACTCCGTTGAGAAGATCCTTCAATGAGCCTTCAGGGGACAATTCCTTGAGATGATCGTTGAATAATGATACAATGAGCAAAGCCCTTATTATATTTGCTATATAGCTTTAGCCTCTCATAAAAAAAAAAAACTAGCGAAAGCTTTTATTAAAAACAACAATCGCGTTTCACGTGTTTTGCTTTTGATTTATCTTTTCGCGTTCGCTGTGTTTATCTTTTTGTTTTTCGTTTTTCTTTTACTTTGCTTTTGATTTATCTTTTCGCCTTCGCTGTGTTTGTGTTTTTGTTTTTCGTTTTTCTTTTACTTTTACGTATTGGCTTTCTTTTCTTTTATTTTATTTATTTTTTAGTTTCCTTTGATTCATAGTATATGGTTTCACACAGGAACACAAATTATAGGGTTCAGATTCGCATGGGCATGCAAAGGTTCAACTGAACACAAGTTAATGTGCACACACATATTTGATACAAAAATAAGAGAAGTGATAACTCCGTCGGCTTCTGATCTATAAGGGAAACAAAGTGCCTTTTTATCATGACCTTCAAGGTTTAGATGATCTTCTCAATATCTCATGTTATCTCTGCAAAGTGTTTCGTCCAAGTGATTCTGATATTATTTGAAATATTGATGTGTTGAAGATTCTTTTGTTAAGGTTTGATGTTTATTGTAGAGATAAAATCTCTACAACATCGTTACCACCACAACCATATCAATGCAACAAGAAATTAGCCCAAGAACCCAATTTGTACTGTCACATTGAACAGAAGTACACCAATTAGAATAGTGAAAATCATCCTTTTAATAGACAACCTAGACCCTCTGCAGGACCCCAATATAGAACTTATGTATACCCACCAAGGGACTAGGGTAGAGAGGCTCCAAGATACAACTCATACCTAGGAGCACCATTAGCACCAAGACCATATTATACAGAGCATATATTCAAGCACAACCACTGTTAGGACATCAACCGCCACATCCACAGATTGTAGTACCAATAAAGTATACACACCCGTAGCCTGTCAAACACAGAAAACGTAAGCTAGGGATTGGATCAACCTCAATGAGATTACTATCCCTATGATAAAAGTCTTATGGAATATGGCCACATCTATGAGCAACATTACTATGGATATCAAGGGTATGAAAGTTCTTATGGACCAAAATCTGCTAGTCTCACGTACACCATCCCTAGGGCCCTAGTTCCTCAAACCCACAACTAGACCTTTTGCACCAAGAGGATCATGCTACAGATGTAGAGGAGACCACTTCATTAGAGAGTGCAGTTTGCCTTACAACCCACCACCCCCATGTGGAAGTGAAGGATAGTGTAATGAATGTGGCAAAGAACAGCTATTTAGAGATTGCGTGAAGAACCCCAATAAAATCTCCACCACCGCACAAATCAATGTAATAGAAGTAATAGATCCATCAAGAGGTGAGAAAGAGTAATTGTGCATGTATAGGCCATTATCCGAGCCAAGGCTAAGGAGAATTTGGAAAAAGAAGCATTGTACAATCCCAAGGTTGAGGAGGAGCAAGAACCTAGAGCCCAAGTGGTTGAGGACTCAAAGAAGCCTTAGGAGACCTCAAAAATTAAAAAGACTCAAATATGGAAAGCAAGAAAAGAAAAAATATAAAAAAATGGTTTCAAAGAAGGATTTAAGAGTAAGAGAAAACTTTAAAAGAGACTAAGATCGGTGAAAGCCAGGAAACACACAAGAAAGCTCACATAGTGACTAAGAAGTCAATTGGAGGATAGGCAGGATCAATTCTAGTAGAGCCCATGCCTGAAGAGCTAAACATGTGGCTAAAATCCTATCAATCCAAGATAGAGATAGGGCCTAGTGTAGGTCAACATGAACAAAACTATCCTAGTGGATATCTAGAGAAGGCGAGATTTGAAATATGTAGAAAATTGATTGATATTACACAAACCACACTAGACAAACATATACCAACCCTTCCTAAGACTAAGATATCAAAAGCTAAATTTCAAGAATGCTTAGAAGCTATCAATCAATGACACAAAAAGGGACAACAAGATGAGGAGCGAAAGGAACATATAAGCACCGAAAAGGGAGAACAAAGTTATGTAATAAAAAAGGGAGAACAAAGTTATGTAATGCCAAAAATAGAGGCTAACTAGTCACACAACCTTTGGGCTAGAGTTCAAGAAGATCGATGGAAGAAAAGTGGAAACACACTACCCCCTTCAAAGAGCTAGACATTTTAGGGAATCAACTGACATTGGAACCTGAGGAGATCTATGAGGAATTATCAATATTGGATCCTAATGGAAAGGTAGTAACCAATATGTCAACACTATAGCTCAGTGATGAGTAGCACCTCCTTCAATGTCAATCCAGGAAGACGTGAGGATGGTATGATGACCTCGAGCAAGTGAAGGCACAAGTGCGTGAGTGATAAGCACACTAACATGCACACACATACACACACACGCGCGCACTCAAGGTAAGACAAAGAGTGAGAAGCAATGGAGTTCTTTAGATTACTTCCAAAATGCTCATACAAGTTTAGATCAATTACAGACTAACCCCCAAAAATGAGCTCTCTAGCTCTATTTATAGTTTTTGACTAAGTTTTGGCCGTGTCTAGACGTAGTGTCCGGCCTAGTTAAAAATTAGGTTCTAGGGCCTATTTGAAGACTCAAACGAAGTCTAGAAATTATGAAAATTGGTAGGTAGCTACTTCGAATGCTCCTCAAGCTCAAGGACTCCTTGGCTTGCACAAAATGGAGCTACAAAAATATGAAATGGTATCTACAATGGCTTTTAGTGATGAAAATCACTATTGTTGTAGGGATTTCTTCTAACGATCTGACATACATATCCTCGAGCTCCCTACTTGCTCCTTCTCCTTGTGTGTCCACCTCTTTGATATGCTTTAGTGTCCTGAAAAAATATTGTCCTACTTGCTAGATCCTCGTTGACTACTCTGTCTGCTTGTGTCTTCTCTTCTCTCTGACTCCCTTCGTAAGCTTCCTTGCCTTGTGAGTCCTTCAGTTCAAACACCCCCCCCGCCCCTCTCGTGTCTGTCGTCCTTGATAGACCCTTGTTGGGTGGGTCGTTGGATGTAGTATTCTACAATGTCTTGTGCTAAGTGATGTTCTGCAATTCTCAACCCTTTGGCCAAGTCCGTGAGTAAAGCATCCCAATCTACCAGCCCGGGAACCTCTAGATGTGGTATACGTAACTTTTCTGAATGGAGAGCTTGTTCCACCACAAACAACTGCAATAAATGTGATGGTCTGGGAATGAATATCTCTGAATGATATTCCTAGAATCCTGTGACAAACGTTTCTTCAAACGTCTATTTGAAGCAGGCTGGTAAATACTTTATACGCGCATGCCATGCATATACGACATTAATAGATAGTGTTGCGCTCATGTCCTAGACAAGGTCTTGATTACCTTCATTAAATCCAAGAGCTGATAGATGAGGTTCCTTGACATTCTTGAAGGTCCTAAAGGTGACCAACATGAGTTCAAAAATTTTAAGGCACATTTGGGCCATGACATCTCGTACATTTTTGAATCGGACCCCCTAATGCCGAATCGTCGAAATCATATGGCCGATGGTAGGTTGGCCTTTAGGTGGTTCTAAGTAGACATAATTGAGCCATTTCTCACATCCTTTAGTTGTGAGCACAATTTTTGTGTATTCTGGCCACGACCTTCTTCGAAATACAGGGCAATAGCATGGGTTGTATTTGATATACAAAGGCATGTTATTCTATGTCCTTACCATCTTAGGGTAGGTTTCCAGCAGACGAATCCTCCACGTAGGTTGATGTATATTCCCCTGCTTGGAGCTTGCTGGGATGTCATCCAGTGCAAACTGTGTTGCCGAGGTTGGTTCTTTTGAGGTGTGGTGCTTGATTTCAGCATTGTAATCCGCCATTAAGACACAGAAAGGAACATACAAATCGTCGGATGTGCCGATCCACCTATGATGGGAGAGGTTTCTAAAGTAATCCGATTTTATGACTACCTCTTCCAAACGTGACATAGAAGCTATCTGAACTCCCACTCTGTCATCATGGGTTGTCGCCACTTTCTCTAACCTCTACATCCATTCAAGGGCCTCGATCTCGATGGTGTCCATGCCCTCTTTTGTTTGCTTGCCCCTTGGTGCAGGCATGGGAACGTATGGGTCTTCAAAGGTTTCCTCTACTTCAATTGGCACTAAGTCTTCAGGCTCGGGTTCTACAAGGGGAGACGGTTGACGCTCGTATTGCATGACTTTACTTCGTAATTCTTCTAGTTCTGCTCTGAGTTTTTCGACTTCTTCAGAGGTGTCAACTGAGGTTGAGACTTTGCTTGGTGACTCTTGCTGGGTTGCCAACTGCTTTAATAGGTCATCTCTTTCTCTTTCTAATGCCGCATGGGCTTCCAGGAGGTCGGCATGGGTTTCCAACATGATTTGCATATTCGCTGAGGGTATGGCCTTGAATCTATCTGGGTCGATTTCCTATGGGGAACCCTTCATTCTGCTTCCAAGTTTTCTTCGTTTTGTTTCTGTAGTCGTTTATTCTCCTCGAGTGCAGTAGACATGTGTTTGTATAAGAGGGCCACGTTGCATCGAAGCTTGAGATTCTCTATTATCTGGGAGTGTAGCAGATCATCCATTTGTTGTTTTTCTTCTGCATCTGATTGGGATGCATTGGCTACTAACTGCTCATGTTGTTCCTATAAAGTGACATACTGTTGTTGTAGTAGCCGCTTTTCCCTTTCTAGATCAATGAATCATACTTGAAGTTCTTCATGGCTTCGGAAGAGTCTCGTATGTTGGTTATCAAGATGCTGGTAGTGCTATTGTAGTTGAGACATACACTGATACATATTATTAAATACATTATTAATAGGGGTGGATGCAGGAAGAGTGTTGAATGCAAAAGGGAAGGGGAGTGTGGATGCAGTGCTGGAAAATGGTGAAGTGTGAGGTGGGGGAAAGGGAGATGGTGGGTGTATGGGGGGAGGGAGAGGTGCGGAGGTGGGTGATATGTCCATAAAATCAAAAGTGGATGTAGTGGTGCGAGTGATTGTGAACATGGGAATTATGGGTGCGGTGATCGTGGTGAAAGTGTATAGTGGTGTGTGCAATTGTGAATACGAACTGCCAGGAAGTGTGATCGGGGAAATGAGGTTTTTCGTGACTGCGGTTAGAATTACTATGTCAGTGGCCGTATAGACAAGAGAGGTGGAGATTGGGTGTGTGGGTTGTGTGGGTTGACTGACAGTCTATGCTTCGGTATGGGTAGTGGACTCGGAGGCCGTGACAGTAGTGGTTACACTGGTAGTGGGAGGTGAATGTAGTGGAGTTGGAGGCAGGGGTGGCAAAGGGGGTGAGAGAGGTGCACTTGATGTATGGGTTTCCTCAGTATCATGGACGGTGTGTGTTGTGCCCGTGGTTGTGGATGTGCCTTGTGGTTCTGATACTAATACATTCATCTGTTTTCCTGATCTAGGGGGACATCTGTTGTATCTTCTCTCCGTTCTTCGTGATTGTGCAAGGGCGGTATGCACCGTCTCAGGTACTCCTAAAGCATTAGATATCATATCAAGTGTGGCACGGTATTGCCCGTCTACACCTTCCTCCTCAAGGATTTGGTTCACGAGAGCTGTTCCTCCTACGAGGGATAGTCTATGTTGCTCTTGAACCCTCTTGATGGTATCATAAAGCTTTTTCAATTCCTTCGTATAAGCCAGGGCACCCTCAAGTACTTGCAAAGCTTCCTGATCATATTCCTGCTCTTCTTCCTCGGATTGTCCACCATGTTCCTCCGCTTGTTCTTGTTCTTCTTCACCCTCCACATTGATGACCTCTGGTTGTTTGGGATGGGGTTGGCCTGTAGCAATTTGTTGTCCACTAGCTTGCTTTGCCTCGACTTCCGCGTTAATAGCTTCAATTATTCTGGCTACCTCCTCATCAGTTAGGTCTTCTAATGTGAATCCATGAGGAAACTCTAGGTCGGTTGGTACAGGTGGGAACACCAGATTCGGTCCATCAGTGTTGTGTCTTGGTAATCTGATAGTGAAGGGTTGTACCCACCTCGGAAGTCATGGAGTTGTCTCAGGTGTCAGTGTTGCACCGGGGGCTTGTGCACAGGGCATCTGAACGGTGCCTCTCGTTTTCTTAGAGGGTGGCCCTGCGGTTGATAATCTACGTTGAAACTCCTGTACCTTGGTCCAAATGAGTGCCCTTTGCACTGGCACATCATAGGCCAAACATCTATACACAATCCTGGTGAGGGCACAACATCCATACAGTACAGACTTTTGTTTTTTATACCACCTTTGATGAGCCAAGTGGATTTGGTCGATAATCCAGTGGGGCATATTGATTGTCAAATCAAAGGCGTCAGCCAAGTATAGACTAAACCATATCTTTTTGGGTGGCATTGTGAACCTCTCTTGAGCAGGGAATGTGAAATGCTGCATGACCATGCGCAAATGAATAGCAATCGTAGGTGTCATTGCGACCATGTCCTTTAATTTCGTCAGATTCCTGTTCTTCATATTGTCGAGAACCATGGACTCCTTCTCTGTGGGAATGTGCATTCCCTTCATGTCTAGAGCTTCCCTTACCAAATTGATAGTCAGCCTGAAGCGCTTCAACGCATTGCCCCTTGTGAGAGATGGGAGGACAAAGGTGCTCTATCCCTTTTTGTCTTTGCTCGGAGTGAGGGTGCTAATCAAATATGAGCATCTTAGAAAGTCGGGCTTTGGCAATTGGAATTTGAAGTAATCGTAGAGTCCTGCCTTCTTCCATATAGGTTTTAGTCCTTCATTATTTTGTAGTTTCTCAAATTCTTTGGTGAAGAAGTGATACCTGCCCCAGCGCCCATTGAATTCTATCTCGGCCTCCCACATGTAAGTGCCTTCACCTAGAGATCCTGCCACATCACTGAACCAATGTGAGTTTTTGCTGACTGGCATTGTGTGCCCCTGTGGAGGATTCGGAATCGGTATGGCGTGTAATGCTCTCAATTAGACTGGATGTTCCATCAATTCCTCCTCAATGGGAAGGCTTTCAATGTCCACGACTTGGGGGCTGGTGCCTGCCTGGGAGCTAGTTCCTACCGTATCTGCCATCTTACTTTTTGCCTCCTGACTCTGTGAGAATATAGAAACATGTGTTAACATTGTAAAGGACAAGATAGAACCGTTTTTGTCCCCATTACAACATTGACATGAGGTTCGGGAGAGATTAGTAGGTTATTAAGTGCTCGGTGCTTGTGTGTGTAGTTAGGAATTTGGTAGCCCTAGGAGCTAAGTGGAATGATGTAGTGAGAGAGTGATGTAGTTAGTAGGTGGGCCTAGATTTACAATTGGGGTCCGGGGGTTTATTACAAGTTTTAGGTTGCCCAATGCAATGGACGGTGTTGAGCCCTGGTAGGTTGAAACCAGCAAAGTCAAGACAAGAGGATTGCAGAAGTATTTTTGATAATTCCCTTAAGGTCAAAGGGTGTTCAAAGTAATCGGGAAGGTTCAGGTGAATCCCGCCCTTGTGCAAAAGTAAAAACTTAAAAGGAAATGAGAAGTTGTGTGAAGCGGCAATCGTACGCACAGGTGAAAGTATGGGCCCCATTAAAATTTTGATTTTTTATCTAAAGTTACTAGAATACAAAACAGTTAGTCATTGGCTGTCGTTGAGAGGACAATCTTGGGACAAGGGAAGGCCAAGAGTCCAGTGCAGTTAGGCACGTACGAGATCAACTCACTTCAAGAGAGAAGAAAAGGCTATTCAAAAAGAAAGAGGCAGAGAGGAGTTCAGGAGAAGCAAGAAGAGAAGTGAAGAGTCACTAGTGTGCGACGACCCCAGGAAGTAAAAGTGAAGAGTGCAAGAAGTGTGGAAGGAGGTGTGCAGGGAGTGCGAAGCGAGACACACCAATCACAAAGTCTCTCTCCGCGATCAGGCCAGAAAGGTATTAGTCCCTCAGCTTGTGGAAGCTTGGTGCAAGGTGTGCACAAGGAGAAGCTGGAAGCAAGTGAAGGGCTGGTGCAGAAGAGGCCGGCTACTGGAAGACTCTGAGATAATTGATCTTTTATGATTGAGCATTCTCTGTAATTGTGCCCGAAGTATTAACTCGGATTGAATCAAACAGTGTAATCGTTCTACTGTAATAAAAAACTCAAGGTTCAAAGGTGTTTCTGCAGAAGCTTGTCTGAATTATTTCCTCTCTTGCTCTTCTTCTTTTTCTCCTACAAACCCTCAAACTCCTTCACGTCCACGAATCCCCCAACAAATTTGGCACGCCCGGTGGGACATCCAAGGAGATTTGAGCTTAGGAGAAGGTCAATTGCAATTGGAGAACAATACTCCAGTGTTGATATTAACACTCCAGGGGACTACTAAGAGGTACATACTTATATCAAGTGTCTCATATTAAGTAGACTATGACCAGGTCATGACCGCAACCCGGTCAGAAACCTTGAGGGTCAAGTGCAAGCAGACAAGAAGAAAGGCGGTCAGAGGATCATCGAGTCCACTTTCATCAACTTCATCTGTAGGAAGCATGGCAGGACAAGTAGACCTAGAAACCTTACTCTCCAGATGAAACATAAAATTTCCCTCTTTCAGAGGTTTAGCCCATGAGGATCCAGATGAGTACATTCAAAGATTTCTTGCATTATGCAAGACTAGAGGTCTAATGGGTAGGGAATATGCTTTCTTGATACTCTTCCCTGCCACATTGGAAGGTCTGGCAGACAAGTGGTTTAGCCAGTTTGCTGAAAACCACTTTACCTCTTGGGATTTGATGAAAGAGGCCTTCAAAAATCAGTTTCAGCATGGCAACACGGCGGAGATCATTATAGAAGAGTTAGAAAACTTGAAATTGGGTCGAGGAGAAAAGTTCCCAGAGTTTGTGACCAGGGCCAAAGCCCTAATGGCTAAACTACCGGATCCACCGCACGACTTCTTTGTCAAGAAGTGGTTAGCCAAACCCCTACCTATGGTCACCCAATGCAAAATAAAAGAGTTAGTGTTACCTACGACCCCTGTTGAGGAATTCATCAATACGGCCACACGCTTGGAGCAGATAAGGCACCAATATGGTGCAACTTCTTCCCAACCAACCTATGGTACAGAACTGGAGGACCCAGTGATCCAGTTAAGAAGGGAGCTGGAGGGCTTGAAAAGGAATAAGCCCTACACAGAGGAGGAGACTGCTGTAGCTCAGCTGAGAAGAGAGATTGAAGCACTCAAGCTCCAAAAGGAAGAGGAGGCCCAAGCAGAAGAATTAGCTCAACTGAGACAAGAATTATAGGAACTCAAAGGAGGCGGCATTAAGAATGGACTCTGGTGCTCCATGTGCAGCAAGCAAGGGCACATAGTAAGTGAATGTCCTCTACTAAATGTGACTTGTCAAATATGCAGGAAAATTGGGCATGAGGCCCATGAATGCCAAGTAAGGGGAATGCCTACAACGACATACTGGACACAAGGAGGACTTTTGCCACCAGCAAATGTGATGGCAGCTGCAGCAAATCAAGGTAACAACTATAATCCTAGACCGAGAAATAACTTTGCAAATGGGCCTAGAAGGCCAATCATTTGCTTCAGATGTGGAGAATGCGAGCACTACCAATCTAGGTGCACTCTCCCAGAAAATGCACCTCCTTGTAGGAACTGTCCAGAAGCCAAGGACCATTATACAAATTGTTGTCCTAAGAATCAAGCTTCTACTTCCGGACCCCATCTCCAAATTATTTCTGTATAGAAGGAGGAAACATTACCTCAGGTCGATGAGCCCTCACCGTCTACCAGGGTGGTACAATTAGAAGAACTTGAATCCTTTACAGTGCAGACAAGAAGCAAGGGGAAAGCTCAAGTGGAAGTAAGTCAAGAATCAAGGATTGGGGGATTCAACAAAGACAAAGTTGTAGCTGAAGACAAAGCAACCACAGGTGCAGACCCAAAACAAAAGGAAAACCTCATAGGCACCAGCGATGTCATTGGGCATGCATTCATCAGAGCTCAGGAAGAGTTGAATAAGGCAAGTGGAGCCCATTCAATTAAAGAGTCAGAAGCTTCTAAACTACTCAAGTCTATGAAGAAAGAGGTTAGTATTTTTTATCTAATAAAGATGGATGGAAAATTCAGATCAGAGTTATTGCAGATAATTGATGAGGCTTCTACTACAAGTTTAGTGGCCAGGACTGGTGTTCTACATAAAGGAATAATTGTAGGGGAAGCACCCCTTATGGATTATAAAAGTCCTCGATTGACAGTATCTATAAAGGGTCATGAATTTCAGGGAGTTATTGTGGATGGTGGTTCGGGCATCAACCTGATGCCTGAACATACAATGAAAAAAATTGGACTCCACCCTTCCAGACCGGAAAATTTCACTGTTACCCTGGTAGACCAGAGCAAAGTAAGGCCTGTGGGAGTGATTCCAAAAGTCCCACTTGAGATACAAGGCAATGTGTTCATACTGGATTTTGTTGTTTTAAGATTGCCCCAGATTGAAGGAGGATTTCCCCTCTTAATTGGGAGACCATGGTTGAGACACGCAAGTGTCATCCATGATTGGGGCAAGGACACTATGTGGGTACAAAAGAAAGGGAAAGAGCTGACACAGCTTTACTTGGAAGAAGGCCCGGATGACCAAGGAAACACTAGCATGATGCAAAAGGTTGGCATTTGCATGGAACCAGAACTAGAAGATCAACCCCAGATAGATTTTGAGGAAGAAGAGGATATTCTAAAGTGTCTACATGCAGGCAACTCTTCTTCTTGTTTTGGAATTTTTATCAATAATTCATACACAATTGAAGATTATGATGAAGGTGACACAAAAGTCCAAGCTGATGGATTGGGAGAGCCTATCACGAACCACAGAAGGGGCAGAAAGACACCCCTCAACGACAACTCAGAGGAGGATATCAAATCTATAAATAAGGCAGAGGCCAAGGCCAAAGGCAAGGTAACGGACTCTAGTGAAGAATACTCTTTTCCTATTCAAGAAATACCTGCAGGATGGATGCAGGAAAAAGAAGAACACATTGAAATTCAGGAGACACCTGCTTATGAAGCAATGCACAGAAGACTAGTAGAAGAAGACAAGGAAGAAACAAAGCACAAAGGAAGTATGGTAGAGAGAGATCGTGTCAAAGAAATACATTTAGATATTCAAGATAATAACCTACCGGTTTTGGTGGCCACCTGGTTGTGGCACCACCCAGGGCTCCTGGAAAAGGTCAGAACATTGTTGAACAACTACACAGATGTTTTTGCATGGCATTATAAGGATCTAGAAGGAGTACCACCAAGTTATGGAGAACACAGAATTCCTTTGATAGAAGGAGCAAAGCCAGTAAGAGGGAAAAGTTATAGGTTGAATCCCAAATATGTTGAAGCTGTCTATTCCGAAATTCAAAAAATGGAAGATGCAGGCATTATCATTCTTGTTGAGCATTCGGAGTGGCTATCCCCCATGGTGATAGTGCCAAAGAAAAACACTAACAAGATCAGAATTTGTGTGGATTTTAGAGCATTAAACAAGGTCACAATTCCAGATGGATTTCCAATGCCATTTGCTGAGCAGGTCGTAGAAGAAGTAGCTGGTCATTCCATTTATAGTTTCATGGACGGATTCAGTGGATACAATCAGATATCCATTCACCCTGGGGATCGAGAGAAGACAGCATTCATTACTCCTTGGGGAACTTATGTGTATCTGAAGATGCCCTTTGGGTTAAGAAATGCTCCAGCTACCTTCAATCGAACCGTTAATCTCATTTTTGGACCATTGCTACTAGAGTCATTAAGAATCTTCATGGATGAGTTCTCATGTTTTTCAGGTACTCTTAAAGAAACCCCATTGGACTGTTTAGAGAAGCATCTGCTTCAGTTAAAACAAGTTTTTGAGAGGTGTAGAGAAACAAAGCTGAAACTGAATCCAAACAAATACCATTTTTTGGTGACCGAAGGTACCTTGTTAGGGCATGTGGTATCTTCTAAAGGTATGGCACTTGATCCAGATAAGATCATTGCTATATTGAAATTACCCAGGCCTAAATCTGCAAAGGAGATTCAAAGTTTTCTAGGACATACAGGATACCACCGTAGATTTATTAAAATGTATGCAGATATAGCCAGACCTTTGGCTAGGCTCACGGGCAAAGAGGTTCCTTTTAAATGGGATCAAGAAGAGGAAAAGTCATATCAGACACTCTGGGCAAGGTTAGTGTCTGCTCCCATTTTGATCACACCTGAGTGGTCAAAAGTGTTTCATTTACATGTGGATGCCAGTGCATATGCAGTAGGGGCAGTTCTAACACAACCTAGTGAAGAATTTAAGATGGATAGGCCAATTCAATATGCCAGTCGGATTTTAACTAAGGCTGAAAGGAATTACAGCACCACAGAAAGAGAAGCCCTAGCCATGGTTTTTGCAGTCCAAAAATTTTGGCATTACTTATTGGGAGTGAAATTTATTATTATAACTGATCACCAACCTCTGAAGTACTTACTCAATAAACCACAAGCCACTGGTAGAATATGGAGCTGGTTATTGTTATTTCAGGAGTTTGATTTCTCGGTAATTCATAAACCAGGTAGAGAGAATGTTATGGCAGACCACCTGTCCAGAATAAGTATGATGGATCAAGCCAGTGGAATCAATGATGATTTTCTTGATGCTCATCTGTTTGTTGTACAAGCCCAAGGATGGTATGATGACATTAAGCAGTTCATTAAAACTGGGCTGTATCCTGAAAAGGCTAGTGCTGTTCAAAGGAAAAGACTGCTAATCAAGAGTAGGCCATATACCTTAGTTGATGAGAAATTATATAGACAAGGCAAGGATGACAAGATGAGGAAATGCTTGGAGGAAGATGAAGTGAGGGAAGTACTGCACTCTGCACATGAAGGAACAGGTGCTGGGCACCTTCCAGGGCATATCATGAGCCAAAGGATACTGGATGTTGGTCTATGGTGGCCTACACTATTTAAGGATGCAGATGATTGGAGAAGAACATGTGATGTGTGCCAGAGGTGTGGCCCTAAGCCCACCAAGCAAAGGCATAATCCTTTAATGGTTTCCACTTCTTGGCAACCTTTTGAGTAGTGGGGATTAGACTTTGTCGGGCCTATATACCCTGTGGCGGTTCCTAAAAGAGAAAAGTACTTACTGATAGCCACCGACTATGCGACAAAGTGGGCTGAAGCTATTGCATCCATTGACTGCACTGCACAAACAATAGCTGACTTCTTGTATAGTAACATCATTTGCAGGTTTGGGTGTCCGCTTGAAATCTGTACCGATCAGGGTACTCATTTTGTCAACAAAATACTGCAGGAAATTTCCGACAAGTATCGCATTTTACATAGGACTTCGTGTGCATACTACCCACAAGCTAATGGACAAGCCGAATCAACCAACAAGGTATTAATTTCAATGCTACGAAAAGAATGCATGTTACAGCCTACTTCTTGGGGACAGGCTTATCTGGGCACATTATGGGCATACCGATTGGCCTATAAAGAGACCGGGTATTCTCCCTTTCAACTAGTTTATGGCCTTGTTCCCATTGAACCATTTGAGTTCATCAAGGGCTCTATCCGAACAGAAGAAGTTGAGAAAAATGGGATAGAAGTTCTAGCCCGACTAATTGCTTTGCATCAACTGGAAGAATCCAGGATCTTAGCCTCCAAACAGTTAGAGAAGATTCAATTATAAAGAAAGGAGACTCATGACAGAAATTTATGGCACAACAACTTGAAGCATGGTGATTTAGCTTTGCTACACAGACCACAGATTTCTTCTCAAACCAAAGGAAAATGGATACCTCACTGGGAGGGTCCTTTTCGAATTCTGAAGATGTTGCAATGGGGTGCTGTGCAATTAGAAACACTCGATGGATCTACCCTACCGCTAGTAAATATTTCCCGACTCAAAGCCTATCATCAAAAGTTCTAACATTCCACTCCATATTTCTTAGCTCATTTTGTTTTTCTATTTTGTTTTTCTATTGTATTTCTTTAATCATTGCTCATATTTGCTCTAAAAAATTAAAATGATGCTCTACACAAAATTTTGGCGCATAAAATTTTAGGGCTCTTAGTTCTTCTCACTAGCTTTTAAGGCTAGTCTCTCCTTTGTTCTCTCTCGGATGGATGAAATTAAAGCTGGCTTCTCCTCTCTTTAGAACAATCTTTTAGGCTAAACCACTCATTGCTGTGAGGTGAGCCCTTAATCCTCCTTGCTATATAATGGAAAATTTCATTCATTCCACCTCCTCTCCTTCGTCTCCATACCCTCAAAGTCTGAAATAGAAGCAGTGAACAGAGCGATCGCAGATGTGCGGACTATCTCCTGACCAAGAAGTGCGACCAAGGATAAAAGTGCTAACCACCACCAAAGCAAAAATAGAACAAGCACCCCGGGCTCGCTCGGCGACTCGCACCGGCCCGTGGGTAGGGTGACTTGATCAAGTGTTTTGTTCGCTTACTTGAAAGCGGAATATCACCGTTTGAATGGTTAAGCGAGCTGTAGCAAGACAAGACAAGACAAGACAAGACCAACATGGTCCTTCTTTACTACATGGTTTTGCTTAAGCCTTCATGGTCAAGCTTCCAAACAACGTCGTGACGCAGCTGCTTCTCCTCTCACCGCCCCCCCCTCCATACTTCCCCGCCGCCCCCCCCTCCATACTCCCCCGCCCTCCCCCCCCTCCATCCCCCCGCAGTACCCCCCTCCATACTCCCCCGCCCCCCCCTCCACCATCACCCGCAGACCCCCCTCCCACCGCGCCCCCCCCTCCATCTCCCCCGCAGACCCCCCTCCATCCCCCCGCAGTCCCCCCCTCCATACCCCCCCACCCCCTTCCCCTCCATCATCACCCGCAGACCCCCCTCCCTCCCACCGCGCCCCCCCTCCATCATCCCCGAGGCCCCCCCTCCATCCCACCGCCCCCCCTCCATACTCCCCCGCCCCCCCTCCTCCTCCATCCCCCCGCAGTCCCCCCCCTCCATACCCCCCCGCCCCCCCCTCCATCATCCCCCGCGGACCACCCCCTCCATCATCCCCATAGGCCCCCCCTCCATCCCACCGCCCCCCCCATCCATACTCCCCCGGCCCCCCCCTCCTCCATCCCCCCGCAGTCCCCCCCCTCCATACCCCCCGCCCCCCCCTCCATCATCCCCCGTGGACCCCCCCCTCCATCATCCCCGCAGGCCCCCCCTCCATCCCACCGCCCCCCCCCTCCATACTCCCCCGCCCCCCCTCCATCCCCCCGCAGTCCCCCCCTCCATCATCCCCGCAGGCCCCCCCTCCATCCCACCGCCCCCCCTCCATACTCCCTCGCCCCCCCCCTCCTCCATCCCCCCGCAGTCCCCCCCCCTCCATACCCCCCCCCTCCATCATCCCCCGCGGACCCCCCCTCCATCATCCCCGCAGGCCCCCCCTCCATCCCACCGCCCCCCCTCCATACTCCCCCGCCCCCCCCCCCCCCTCCTCCATCCCCCCGCAGTCCCCCCCCCTCCATACCCCCCGACCCCCCCCCTCCATCATCCCCCGCGGACCCCCCCCTCCATCATCCCCGCAGGCCCCCCCTCCATCCCACCGCCCCCCCCTCCATACTCCCCCGCCCCCCCCCCCCTCCATCCCCCCGCAGTCCCCCCCTCCATACCCCCCGCCCCCCCTCCATCATCCCCCGCGGACCCCCCCCTCCATCATCCCCGCAGGCCCCCCCCTCCATCCCACCGCTCCCCCCTCCATACTCCCCCGCCCCCCCCCCCCTCCATCCCCCCGCAGTCCCCCCCCTCCATACCCCCCCGCCCCCCCCCCCTGCCCTCTATCATCCCCCGCTGTCGAGAAGTTGCGGACATAAGGCTGGTGGATCAGTCAGCCACTAAATCCCTCGGCACATGCAGGGTGTATGAGACAATCGTAGGTGTTTTAGGTATATTTTTCTTTCGTCTAAGGTAAAAGAACTTCTAACTTACTCTTAAATCGAGGCAATTTGGAATAGGTAATTGAAACACTTTAAACGTCTAAGAACCGTAATTGTCTTTAACTACTTCTACTTCAACTTTTACTTCTAAAGGTGCGTTCTTTTCAGATTCAATTGGATTTTCAGATGACATGGACAAGAAAGATAATGCGAATTGACATTGAATTAAAGCTAATGACAATATTGGATGATTACAATGCTATAAATTAATGATATAAATTCTCTAAAAGATTGCTAACAACTAGAGAATCCTATACAAAATTTTAAACAAGGATAACTTCTATGGATTTAATGTTGGATATTTGAATTGATGAAATCTTCACTTTTCTTCACTTTACTGCAATTGCTTTTTAATCTTCAATGTTTCTGAAAAAAAACATTAGGTATTAGTATATCTCAATAAAAAATCATTAATCTCATACACACTTTAATACACATGCTCATTCATTCCTATATGCACTTAACATGCATAACATAATATCACTCATGCATACATATGCACTTTATATACATGCTTTCAATTATGCTAATTGATGCTAGTACTCACATATACTAACTTATATGCATGTTAATATTATAATTAAATCACCATATTCTAAGATTATGTCTTCCTTCATATGTTAATTCACACTTATATGTTTTGATCACTCATAAATGCACATTTATGCTAATACTTAGATGTATTTATGCATATGCATACAATAGTTTAATTAGTTACCCATACATAAAATCATATGCTAACACTTACTATAATGCACACATATGCACATCCACAAATTACTCGCATGCACATGTAAACACACACTCATAGCAGTCTCAATTCAATTCTGCGAGCATGTTTGCTTAGATTGAAAGGCTCCCGAGTGCTCCGGTACTTCCACATGCTTTCAAAATACTAGAATAAGTAGATGCTTCAGGCTTGATACCATGCTGCTGCATCTCTTTGTATAAAACCAGAGCAACATCACTGTACCCGTGTTCATTGCAATAAGAAATCACTGTGTTCTATGAAATTGTGTTGCGACTGGTCAACTTACAAAAGATCCTAATGGCATCATACGCAGCTCCACACTTGAAATACAAAAGAATTAGAGAACTTCCCACAACTACATCAGATTCAAGCCCATACTCCACGACCAAGTTATGAATGTAAATGCCTAAATCAAGAGGTCGAATGCCTGATTCCTGCTGTGAGAATTTATACATTGAAAAAGGATTTTCCATCGGTGGAATGCAAAATGAATCAGTGTAAAATCGATGTCTGAGAAGCATATAGTGCGTATGTGAGATCTATACAGTAACAAACTCAATTCAATGAGCTAGATACATGTCCTGTCACCAAGAGCAGGCACTTCAGGGGAGGAGGTGCAACCTTACACTTGAAGAGCGCAGAAGTTAAATATGATCATTCAAGAAAAAACTGTCTGAACGTTCAACACTTGTTTATCAAGACCCTTCCCCCTAAGAGGCTTTATAGGTAAGCTTTTGAGTCTTTGATACGTAGACGATGTGAGAAGACTGTCCGAGCCTGCTTGGTGGGCAGCACCACAGATGCGTTTGATGCCCAATGAATCAGAGAGCCTCTGGAGCCCACACACAGTATGAAAATGATGCAGCTGTGTATGGCGAACATCATAGATAGGACCAAACATGTTTTTTCTCAACTTCATGAATTCAACTAATGTGCTTGGCATAAGTTCTCCTGTCACAGCCTTTACTAGATAGGCAAAATCGTAATCCCCTTGGTAGCATACGTATCGTATTCTCGGGTTGTATATAAACTTGAACTTAACAAGAAGTGAACCTAATCTCCCTGAGTCAATGCCGTCTCGTCGATTTCTCTCGAAGTCAATACCACTGTTTTGTAACAGCTGTATAGACGACGGAACAAACATATCCGTAGTAATGTCAAAGTCGTGCATATTAAATTGTCAAATGCAATATTCGCCGCCAATCATGGGCAATTCCCCTCGTTTATTAGTGAAGGTAATACCAAACTGGATGAGTTTCAACATGTCAACGTTTGCCTTAAGGACTTGATATTTGTGTTCCTCCTCTGAGACCTGTTCTGGACGTATGGTATTGGACAAAATACAACCAGGGAACTCTGTATCAATAGAAACAGTCGAGAATATACGCTTCAATCTGCCTATATGCTTGAACTCTCCGAGTGCGTTACGATCCCAAACTTCCCGGATGCGAATAGGGACATCATCTGGTACCGCCATACCAGGCGTCCGTTCCAAAGACAGTAACCTATTTGCGTTTTGACGAGATGCGAGAGGACGGCGCTGACGAGGATACTTGGACGGAGGATCTAGGGCTTGTGGGAAACGTATCATGTACATAGCTCACAAACAGCTACGAGACACCCCTTAAGTCTTTGTGTTGTGATTGTCAGTACATAGTCTCCAACGATAGATAAGCCTGCTTCTGCGAATGACACAGCATCTGCGGCTGACTATAAATCGAACATCGACAGAGAAGGGAAAACAACACTAACAAAAAAGAATACACACACGCCCCCGAGACGGGAGGTGAAGTGGGTAAGAACGACTCCGCAGGTCGTTTATTACAAGCGGTGGAGTTCTTCAACATAATAGTGTGTTGTTATTCTCAGCCTAAACATCAGAATATAATCTCTCTCTAATTTCACGCAAACAGAGATTCCTACGAACAACAGCGCTCCATACACATGGATGCAATAGATGCAAATTCTCTCCTACACATACACGGCAAGGTGAGAAGAAGAAAGAGGAAGTACCTGAAAAAAAACATTAGGAGAAACCTGAGCTCAACACACATTTAAATACATACACAAGTCCTTCCTAATCCACTCTTTTATAGTTCCTTTATTTTCTCATCCATTCTTAAATCCACACTTAATCACCACTCTTTTCATTTACCTTTAACTACTTTAAATGCATAATTTATTTAAACCATTCTTTTAACTTGCACTCACAATTACCACACTTTCAACCTCCTACTTTAACCACTTTATTTACACACTCAACTCTCACCACACTTTAATCACCACTCACATACACCATTCATTATTTATCCACTTAATTTTCTTTTTAATTGAATTATCATAAATTTTGATAATTAAATAATTCTTTTAATTTAAACTTAGGATAAGAATTTAATTAATTAGAACCTTAGTATTAAAATGTAAACACACTATTAAGGTAACTAATTAAATCATAATTTAGTTTTATAAGTTAACCAATGCTTAATTATAGATTAATTTCATTAAATAGTAGTTATTTTAACCCTTGAAACATACTAAAACCCTAGAAAACCTACTAAAACCCTTCTGAAATCCATTGAAACCCTTTAAAATCTTTCCTGAACCCTATCATTCGCCATTAACATTTAAGTAAACCCTAGCATTAACCCATTAGAATCATTTAAGATCCTTTGGATTAACCCTACTGACTTAAACTTATATAAACTTATGAAATCCTAGGGTTATATACCCATGTTTCCTGCATGTATAAATATTAAAACACTCATTAGATGTGAAATTAAGGGAAACTCTAATATGAACATATGTTCTGCTTCTTCATTCACACCTGTAAACACTTTTAAAAATAGTTAATTCTAATCAACACAACTGATTAACAATGATATAAAAGAGGTTTAGAATTCACCAATAAATATTTTAATTTTTTGGGTCATCAATTGGAAGATGCAAATCTTCCCGACACCGCGGACCCCCCCTCCCCCTCCATCCCACCGCCCCCCCCTCCATCATCCCCCACAGTTCCCCCCCCCCCCTCCATCCCACCGCCCACCCCCTCCATACCCCCCGCCCCCCCTCCCCCTCCATCCCACCGCCCCCCCGTCCATCCTCCCCCGCAGTTCCCCCCCCTCCATCCCACCGCCCCCCCCCCCCTCCATACCCCCCCGCCCCCCCCTCCACCATCACCCACAGACCCCCCTCCCTCCCACCACGCCCCCCCGCCTCCATCTCCCCCGCAGACCCCCCCTCCATCCCCCCGCAGCCCCCCCTCCATACCCCCCTCCTCCACCATCACCCGCAGACCCCCTCCCTCCCACCGCGCCCCCCTCCCCTCCATCTCCCCCGCAGACCTCCCTCCATCCCCCGCAGTCCCCCCCTCCATACCCCCCGCCCGCCCCCCTCCATCATCACCCGTAGACCCCCGTCCCTCCCACCGCGCCCCCCCCCCCCCTTCATCATCCCCGCAGGCCCCCCCTCCATCCCACCGCTCCCCCCTCCATACTCCCCCGCCCCCCCCTCCATCCCCCCGCAGTCCCCCCCCTCCATACCCCCCCCCCCCTCCATCATCCCCCGCAGACCCCCCCTCCCCCTCCATCCCACCGCCCCCCCCCCCCCCCTCCATCATCCCCCGTAGTTCCCCCCCCCTCCATCCCACCGCCCCCCCCTCCATACTCCCCCGCATACCCCCCCTCCATCCCACCGCCCCCCCCTCCATACCCCCCCCCCCTCCATCATCCCCCCCAGTCCCCCCCCTCCATCTCCCCCGCAGACCCCCCTCCATCCCCCCGCAGCCCCCCCCTCCATACCCCCCCGCCCCCTCCCCCTCCATCATCAACCGCATACCCCCCTCCCTCCCACCGCGCCCCCCCCCCCCTCCATCATCCCCGCAGGCCCCCCCCCTCCATCCCACCGCCCCCCCCCCTCCATACTCCCCCGCCCCCCCCTCCATCCCCCCGCAGTCCCCCCCCTCCGTACCCCCCCGCCCCCCCCTCCATCATCCCCCGCAGACCCCCCCTCCCCCTCCATCCCACCCCCCCCCCCCCCCCCCCCCGTCCATACTCCCCCCCATACCCCCCTCCATCCCCCCGCGCCCCCCCCCCCTCCCTCATCCCGGCAGACCCCCCCTCCATCCCACCGCCCCCCCTCCATACTCCCCCGCAGACCCCCCCTCCATCCCACCGCCCCCCCCCTCCATCATCCCCCGCAGTCCCCCCCTCCATACCCCCCCGCCCCCCCTCCATCATCCCCCGCAGACCCCCCCTCCCTCCCACCGCGCCCCCCCCTCCATCATCCCCGCAGACCCCCCCCTCCATCCCACCGCCCTCCCCCATACTCCCTCGCAGTCCCCCCTCCATACTCCCCCGCAGACTTCCCCTCCAGCACATTGAGTTGCTTCGTCAGTTCTGTGCATCGGAGACGGATTGAACGTAGGATTGGGGACTCCAAAGGCAAAGCCTGTTTCAGGAGGCTCATCTTCATCAGCTTGTCCAACATCACATCAACAAGGCGAGTAACAAATACTCACTTCCCTCCAGCAAATTCCTGCTCTCCAGGACCTTTCTCGCGTTCATCATCTTATCAACCGTTCCTCCATGGCCGATCCTCCCCCGCAGGACGTTCTTTCGGAATTCACGCCTTCCGCGATACCAACCCCCAATCCCACTTACACTCCTTCCGAGTCTGCTCAACGGCGCATACCCAACCCCTTACCACCCTCGTCTACCCAGTCCCGACATTGCCCGTCTCCCTTACCCCACCGATTCCTACATCTACCGACTACCATTATCCCCCAACAGATGCCTCAACTTCTGCGCTTCCTCCTCCACTTATAACAATTCCTACTTATTCAATTCACTCGGATTCCACCGATTATTCCCCACCTTTGCTCCCTCGCCCACCTTCACCTTCTCCATCTCCTTCTGCTTCTCATAACTCGCTACCTAATTCACCTTCCGATTATATGCGCCTTTTTCTCCCAAATGATTTAAATCTCCAAATCCGTATTCACTTATCTCTTCCCCCCATTGACCTCCGCAATCTTTTCTCAGTAGAAAATCTTCAGTATGCCGGTCTTTTGGGCTTGGCGAACGTTCTCTTCCAGGAACCCTCCAACCTTAATGATGTCTATGAAGCTCTTCGGTTGTTCCCCATTTTTCGCACAGGCACTCTAACCATCTCTGACATTGCCGCCAGTATAGGATCCTCCCTCATCCACTTCAGTAGCCCTCCATTTTTATATTCTGGCGTGTCACCCTCGGAAACAATTGCTTTTTGTCATGAGCGCTTTGCAAATAATGCACGTTTTTCTATCCGTATGCAGTCCGTACTTACTTCCTTCATTTTTTTCTTTTTACTTCGGAGCCCCACCTCTCCGCTTCCACTGTCCGACATTCGCATTGCAGATCCACTTTATTGCTTCCTCACTAGCCGCCCCTACCCTTACGCCGCCCTCCTCTATAGTTCATTGAATATGCGCTCCCGTCGCCTCCGTGAGGCTATTGCTCGTCGATCTCGCTCATTTTCCATCTATTCCGCTCCATTACTAGAATGGCTATATCAACTCCCCGCGCACTCAGCTAATTCAGCTCTACCACCATCACCTCATATTTCTTTTGACCAGCATTTCAAAGATCCCCTTGCACCTTCCATAACCAACCCTCCCCCCTCCTCTACACTCTCCATTGGCTCCACTTCCGTTTCCACACCGCCCCCCGCCCCCCCTGATATCCCTGCATTTCCACCGCAATCTTCTTCTCCTATCCTCACCACCCCTCAGACTACAACTACCATTCATCCCCCTAACCCTGTTCTCCACCATGGCTCTTCTTCGGCAGCCTCTTTCCGCCCGCTCATTCAAACCCATCTCAACCTGCAAAACCCAACCTGTACACCCCCTCGCCCTCCTGTCCCCATTTTCCCATCTACTAGTGCCGTTCCCATCACCCAGCCCACTCCCTCGCATAAACCTACCCAACCCGGCCGGTCCCTCTACCACTCCAACCCATTCTTCCCCTCCGCCTGCTGCCCCTACTCCTACAATTGATATTCCGACATCTCCCTCCTTTTTCCACTTGCTTCGCGAAGCCAGTGCCATTGCACAGGGCAGTGCTCAGGCATCCAAGGTGTCCTTGGATTCAATTTGAGCTACAGCTACGATTCACCAGCAGTATATTTTGACCATCGACAATATCAATCGAAAGGCTACAGCACAATGGCAATCCCTCACTGAATCAGCTCGAATACTCAAAGAAGAGAGGGATAAGTATAGAGACATGGTTGATTCTGCTCTACAGACATTAGCAGATCTTCAAAATCGTTCTCAATTAGGACTATGTGACAATGCTGCGTGTCGACGGATCAAACGCGAACGGGACCACCTTAGGCAGTGCCTTAGTTCTCTCCAGCATATGATTGAGCAAGCTTCTGCTCCCCTGCCATCCTCTCCTCAAGCCCTCGCTGCAGACCTCAATTCACCTTCTCAATAATTTTTCAAACCAACTCAATAAATTGCTATCGGCTTCCATTTAATTATAGATTTGCAAATAAAACTATCATCCTTCTGATTTTGTCATGATCAGGAATCATAAATAATTGTAGCATGCTTTATCCGGTTTCTTGTTTCATCAATAATATCACTCCTTATCTATTTTCCTGCCTCATTTTCCTCTGTGTTTCTTTTGCTGTTCCATCTTTCTTGAGTTCTCCTCGTTGTTGTCTCTCCGGGACGGAGAGCACATTAGGTGGTGGGCATCTGTTGAGCCCTGGCAGGTTGAAACCAGCAAAGTCAAGACAAGAGAATTGCAGAAGTATTTTTGATAATTCCCTTAAGGTCAAAGGGTGTTCAAAGTAATCGGGAAGGTTCAGGTGAATCCCCCCCTTGTGCAAAAGTAAAAACTTAAAAGGAAATGAGAAGTTGTGTGAAGCGGCAATCGTACGCACAAGTGAAAGTATGGGCCCCATTAAAATTTTGATTTTTTATCTAAAGTTACTACAATACAAAACAGTTAGTCGTTGGCTGTCGTTGAGAGGACAATCTTGGGACAAGGGAAGGCCAAGAGTCCAGTGCAGTTCGGCACGTACGGGATCAACACACTTCAAGAGAGAAGAAAAGGCTATTCAAAAAGAAAGAGGCAGAGAGGAGTTCAGGAGAAGCAAGAAGAGAAGTGAAGAGTCACTAGTGTGCGACGACCCCAGGAAGTAAAAGTGAAGAGTGCAAGAAGTGTGGAAGGAGGTGTGCAGGGAGTGCGAAGCGAGACACACCAATCACAAAGTCTCTCTCCACGATCAGGCCAGAAAGGTATTAGTCCCTCAACTTGTGGAAGCTTGGTGCAAGGTGTGCACAAGGAGAAGCTGGAAGCAAGTGAAGGGCTGGTGCAGAAGAGGCCGGCTGCTGGAAGACTCTGAGATAATTGATCTTTTATGATTGAGCATTCTCTGTAATTGTGCAAGCTTCTGCTCCCCTGCCATCCTCTCCTCAAGCCCCGACTGCAGGCCTCAATTCACCTTCTCAATAATTTTTCAGACCAACTTCTCAATAAATTCCTATCGGCTTTCGTTTAATTATAGATTTGCAAATAAAACTATCATCCTTCTGATTTTGTCATGATCAGGAATCATAAATAATTCTAGCATGTTTTATCCGGTTTCTTGTTTCATCAATAATATCACTCCTTATCTATTTTCCTGCCTCATTTTCCTCTGTGTTTCTTTTGATGTTCCATCTTTCTTGAGTTCTCCTCGTTGCTGTCTCTCCGGGACGGAGAGCACATTAGGTGGTGGGCATCTGTTGAGCCCTGGCAGGTTGAAACCAGCAAAGTCAAGACAAGAGGATTGCAGAAGTATTTTTGATAATTCCCTTAAGGTCAAAGGGTGTTCAAAGTAATCGGGAAGGTTCAGGTGAATCCCCCCCTTGTGCAAAAGTAAAAACTTAAAAGGAAATGAGAAGTTGTGTGAAGCGGCAATCGTAAACACAGGTGAAAGTATGGGCCCCATTAAAATTTTGATTTTTTATCTAAAGTTACTACAATACAAAACAGTTAGTCGTTGGCTGTCGTTGAGAGGACAATCTTGGGACAAGGGAAGGCCAAGAGTCCAGTGCAGTTAGGCACGTACGGGATCAACACACTTCAAGAGAGAAGAAAAGGCTATTCAAAAAGAAAGAGGCAGAGAGGAGTTCAGGAGAAGCAAGAAGAGAAGTGAAGAGTCACTAGTGTGCGATGACCCCAGGAGGTAAAAGTGAAGAGTGCAAGAAGTGTGGAAGGAGGTGTGCAGGGAGTGCGAAGCGAGACACACCAATCACAAAGTCTCTCTCCGCGATCAGGCCAGAAAGGTATTAGTCCCTCAGCTTGTGGAAGCTTGGTGCAAGGTGTGCACAAGGAGAAGCTGGAAGCAAGTGAAGGGCTGGTGCAGAAGAGGCCGGCTGCTGGAAGACTCTGAGATAATTGATCTTTTATGATTGAGCATTCTCTGTAATTGTGCCCGAAGTATTAACTCGGATTGAATCAAACAGTGTAATCGTTCTACTGTAATAAAAAACTCAAGGTTCAAAGGTGTTTCTGTTGAAGCTTGTCTGAATTATTTCCTCTCTTGCTCTTCTTCTTTTTCTCCTACAAACCCTCAAACTCCTTCACCTCCACGAATCCCCAACAGACGGGTTTTGATCTTGATTTTGTGGAGACTCTGGAGAGTTTGATAGAGGTATCTACTTGAAAATGAGGCTTTTTAGGGACCCATTTACAAGTCATTCTACTTGTGCTCATGGAAAAATATGTGTCCGTGCGTGATGTATGAGAATGGGCATCTGATGTTCGAGTGAGTGAAACATGTTGTACTGGGTGTGGCCTCGCTGTAGATATTTGAGCCCGCAAGCAAGCCTTAGGCACCCAGATTTGTCGTGATTGTGGGCTAGTCTTCATCGACTTCTTGGCTACCCAAATAGACTTCACTTTCGCAAAAGAATTTATGAAAGACTTCTTATTAGTGTCGTGTTGTTGATTACTAATAAGAGGTTTTGGCCGTGGGGTTGGCATGGTCGCAACAGGGTGTTCGCCTTTTCACACCCACACTTGTTTCAACAGCTGAAATATTCTGCTTCACACGTTTTTTTGGCCTCCAGTATAGGTAGTACTCTGCTCCTTCTGTATTTGATCTGCCCTTGGTTGCTGCGTCCCTCTAGCCTTTGGAAAAGAAGGGAGTGCCGTCTTATCCTTGACTCCATTGTTGAGACAATCCTCTTTCTGCATCATACAGTTTTGGACAAGAACAACATTGTCAACTTCATGTGCGCCCTTGGAAGGACCAGGAGTTCATGCCTTACCGAGTTCCTTGAGTGTCTCATGTTCCAATTCAACTGTAATTCGACTATGATTTACCCATACCTGAAGAAGTCCACTTCTTAGGTTTAGGTTGACTGCATGATCATAGATCCAGTCCTGACCCAAGATAAGAGGCTCAGTGAGGTCCTCATCTTGACACACTAGTACTTTGATTGTCATTACATCGTCTTGAATGTAGAGGGGAAGTTCCACCTCGCCCATGCAAGGGGTTTCCACACCTAATCCTATGAGATATGCTTCTATAGGATTGACAGTTAATTTCAGCTTTTGATAGTAAGAAAATTTAACAGCACTAGTGGCTGCACCTGAGTCAATCAAGGCTCCTACAGTCCTTGCACCCTTTCCTTGTCCTATCTCTAAGGTTATAAAAGGCCGTCGATCAATTATCCTATGAGAGTTAATACCTGAAACTTCACACATAGCCACATGATATTTTTGATCTGCATATGCAACTGTCCTATGTTGCTCTCTACCCTGTCTCCTCAACTTCATTCTCCGGATGCATTCCAATGCTTCTGCTTGAGCTTCTTCGCGAATTCGTTTTTCTCCTTCTTTGTGTTTCTTAGCAGTGTTCAATCGACTTAGCATCTCTTCCGTCATAGGTTCCTGATATAACTTGACTCTACATCCGCTTATGTAGCTCGGGAGAATATCGTCTTCTAATGTGGCTAGTTGCACTGCTCCACTTGTTGAGATTCTATTAATGATCATGGGTCCGTAGCCTCTCTTCTCTAGTTTCCTCGCATGTTGTTTCAAAGTGTATACTAGTACTAGGTCGCCTGCCTTCAAACCTTTATCCTTAATGTGGACATCAAAGTATGCCTTCTATCGTTTTTCTTAGCTGCATATATCCCTACAGCCGCCCTCAGTCTTGTTTCTCCTAATCGTTGAAGGTCAAAAAGTCTAGAGGAGAGTTCATGACCCGTCCATTCATGCTCTTGTGCTACTTTCAATGTAGGTATTAAGAAGTCCAACGGTAGCACTACATTTTGGCCAAATACCATCTGAAAGGGGGTGGCTTGGAGTACCATTTTGTAGGCAACTCGGTATGCCCAAATAGCATGGTGTAGCTGTTTGTCCCAATCAGAGCGTTTATTGTTCACTAATTTTGTGAGTACATTGCATAAGATAATATTGGTGCTCTCAACCTGGCCATTAGCTTGAGGGTGATAGAGGGCAGACTTCTTATGTACTACCAAGAGTTCTTGGAGCAGATTTTCAATAACTTCATTCAAGAAGTGAGTGCCTCTATCACTAACTAGCTCTATAGGTAGCCCGTATCTAACACATTCTCAAATAAGAACTTAGCTGTTGTTTGTGCATCGTTCTTCGTGGTAGCTTTCACTTCTACCCACTTGGTTAGATAATCCGTGGCCACAATGATATATTTAGCATGAGAACCCTTAGCTGGGGGATTAATAGGACCTACAAAGTCTATTCCCCACTTAGAGAATGCTCGTCCACCCATCATAGGTTTCAGTGGCATCTCATCTTTGCGTATAGGATACTGAGTTTGCTGACAGACATCATACCTCTTCACATAGGTATGTGCATCCATGTGAAGGGTCGGCCACCACAAGCCTGCAAATAGAATCGCTTTAATCACTCGATCTGCTCCAAAATGCCCTCTTGCTACACCTTGGTGAGCAGTTTCCAAGATCTTGAGATATTCACTTTCGTGGACACATAAACTTAGGTAACCATCTTTACCACACTTGTATAGGTTATCACCAATGAGCGAGTAATCTAGGGCTTCTTGTTCTAGACTTCTTTGTCTGGCTAGTGTCATATCTTGAGGGAATGTTTTCGTCCTCAGGAAGGATACTAGTGGTTCACTCCAATCTGGCACTATGGACACTTGATAAAGAGTGGCATGTTCCACAAGTGGTTTAGTGTAGCAGATTGGGCATTCCTTGCACAACTTTTGGACATCAGCTTGCATAGTTGGCCAATGCACTCCGAGTCTCCTTAGTGTCTGTAGGGTTCGTTGCTTTGAGTAGTGTTGCTCTAGTGCACCTACATGTGCTAATTGCAACCATTTAGCGTACTCATCCTCTTCCACACAACAAGCCAAGATCCCTTGATCTATGTGCTTGTACATACTACTTGCCATGATGTGATACTTTTGGGCTTTTACTACCTCTCTATCCTGTGTGTTATTACTGGGTGGTTAGGCATGTATGTCAATACTGGCACTAATGGCTTAGCCCACTACGGCACCACTTCCAAATTAAACAAGTAAGCATCAGGAAGGTCATCTGACACTCCCTGTGGGGCTTCTCCAGATGTGAGCCTAGAGAGATGGTCTGCTCTCAAGTGAGTCTTCCCTTTCCTTACCACAACCTCAAAATCATATTCCATTAGAAAGAGAAACCATCTTACTAATCTTCCTGTATTGCATGGCTTGTTCACGAGATATAGCAGTGCCTGATGGTCAGTAAAAAATTTAAACTTATTTGCAAGCAAATAATGTCTAAACTTTTTAACTGCATATACCATGCCTAGTCCTTCTCTCTCCATAGTGGTATAATTTCGTTCAACTGCATTCAATTGTCTACTAGCATAGGCAATTGGAAGATCCATATTACCTTCTCCGGTCGGCTGTGCGAGTACACACCCAATAGCATAATTGTATGCATCAACATGAACATAGAAAGGCTTATTCCAATGTGGTGTGGTCAAGATTGGTGCTGAACATAATCGCCGTTTAAGCTCATTGAAAGAATTCTCACATTCATTAGTCCACTCAAAGCTAGTCAAAAGTCCATACAGAGGTTTCGCTATGATGGCATACATGTGTATAAACCGTCGGTAATAACCACAATGCCCCATGAAAGCTTGTACTTCCTTGACATTGTTTGGCTTAGGTAACTCGGCTATGGCTCTCACTTTCTCTTCATCAGTGGATATGCCATTCTTTGACACTATGTGTCATAGAATCTTGCCTTGCCTGACCATAAAAACACACTTTTCTAGGTTCAGGTAGACTTGATATTCTCTACATTTGTCAAAAATTTGTCTGAGTTCAGGAATATGGGTTTGTCTAATGTTGGAATGAGCACAAAGATCGTCAACATATACTTCCAAATTCTTCCTCAAAAACTCTTTAACACATGGCACATTAGTCTCTGGAAGGTTACAGGAGCATTGGTAAGCCCAAATGGCATGACTCTAAAGGAAAATATGCCCTACTCTGTGGCAAAAGCCGTTTTATGTTGGTCATCGGGAGCAATGGCTACCTGATTGTAGCCGGAAAATCCATCAAGGAAGTTGTATACTTCCTTGCCTGCTACTCTTTCTAAGAGATGCTCTGTGATAGGAAGTGGATAGTTATCTCAAATTGTGGCTACATTGACCTTCTTTAAGTTAATGCATACACACAACTTTCCATTTTTCTTGGGCACCACTACGATGGGGGATACCCACTTAGTGTGCTCAATTTCATAGATGAATCCAGCTTCAACCAGTCCATCTATCTCCTCTTTGATCTTAGCAGCATAATTATCATTATATGTGTATGACTTTTGCTTAGAAGGTTTGGCATCTGAGGTCATGGGGGTAGTGTGTGAGCATATGTCTGGGTCTACTCCTTTCAAATCCTTGTAGCTCCAAGCGAATACATCTCTGTATTCTCTTAGCAAGGCTATCAATTCGTGCTCTTTGTCTTCCGTCAGGTCATGGCCTATGTACGTGCATCTCTCTTCTCCTTCTTCCACGGCTACCACAATTTTCTTAGTGGTTTCTTTGTTATCATAGGCCTCCCTCGATTGCGCCTCTCATTTAGGCATTCTGATCATGACTCTCCTGTCATCTATCTCATACTTCTTAAAATTTTTCGGGACCTCAAACAAATATTCTTCCTCTTCTGGTGTGACTTCTCTCTTCTTTCTTTTCTTTCCTTCTTCCTTCAGGATCACATGTGTGGCTAGCCTTACATCATTTGTAAGCTCTCCATGCCTCTAGGGTTGACATTCTACTTCATAGAAGTATTCTTCATCTGATGCAAAAGGTGGGTCCATAATGATTGACTCTAGATCGGAGTCACTTGCATCCTCAAATGCATCAGGGCTAGGTTCACACTCTTCTAACACTACCTCTCCCATGATCGGCTCTATGGAGAAGACTGAAATGTCATAGCCATCTTCATCAGAGTGAGGTGTCCATTGTTCTTCATTGATGGCTACATCCATTGTTGCTAGGATTTCTACCCAGCCGTGGGGTTCAAATTCTTCGTTAGGAAAGACCACAGGTGCAAAGGCTCGGTCTTGAATTGATCTATGTGTTTCTTTTGCACCTATCTCTTTGGCTTCTTCTCTCTTCTCTTCTTCTACTGCTACTTTGCACATCCATAAGTGGGTGTCTTCATGCATCCATGAGGATCCTGATCCTATGGAATGCACCGATTCAGTATCATCTTTGGCTCTATGGAGGGGATTCCATTGGATAGGAGGGACATCTCTATGAGAGTAATCTTTGAGATTCACTTTGGTCGTAACACCTAAGTGTTGCAGGTACAAGGAATTGGTTCCCCAATCCTATACCACTTGCAACTATCGCATAAAGGGTCGTCCCAAGATCATTTCATAGGCATGATTTTTGCTAAAATCACATATAGCAAATGTATGCTCGAACTCAACACCACATGTGGTGAGAGTTATTCCTTCTAACAACCCTAAGGGTCGCTCTATGTGACCATTGGCCATTTGCAATTTCATCCTCGTGGGTCTGAGTGCTAGCTTGCCCCAACGCTTCCATAGGGAAGTGGTAGCAATTGCAACTCCTGCACCTGAGTCTAAAATGGCCTTGGTGGTGTATCCTTGATGGGTGATAGGAAGATATGTGTTTCCCTCTATGCCCTCACTCATGTCTCCTATGTTGTCCAATGGTATTTCAGGCACTGTTCTCTGGGATCCTACCTGGGAACGAGGTTTTGCTATCTCTGGTACTTGTTTGGCTACATGTTTCCATAGCTCTGGCCTTACTTTGAGTAGCTCTTCTAAGGTGAGGTTGCACTGTACTTTAGTGTTTTTCACTACCTCTGTGTTCCTAGGTATGACTGAGTCCTCATTTCATACCATGACCGTGGGTGCTCTCATACAAGTAGACTTAGCTTCCCATGGGCATGTGAAGTGGGGTAATTCTTGCAGAGAGTTAGACTCAAAGTCTAATCTTTCCTGAGATTGGGTGCTCTCCTGCTCCTCATAAATGGATGGGATGTCTTGTGGGAATTGGTCGTGTGCATCATCCACAAGTTCAATGGGAGGAGGGACTTCACTCTCTTTAGCCCATTTGTCTTCTTTAATCTCTCGTAGGAATTCTGGTGTGAACCGATTCATAGAAGATGATGTGTCTGGCTCCGTAGAGTTAGGCACATAGGTTTCCTAGGCAGGAAGACCTACCCTTTCACTTGCCTTGTCCTTGTGTTGAGAGGCGGGTTCCTTTTCTGATTGTGCAATTAGCCTCTCTATTCTTTCTAACAGTCCTTCAAAGTGCAGCTGTGTCTTGGCTGAGCTAGATATGTTAAAAAGGCGACTGGCTTCAAACATGGTTTGAGCCAACTCCACCATCTTAGCACAAATTTTAGTTCGTTCAAGCTCTAATTCTGCTCTAAGGTAGCACTTTCCATGATCAGTTACGTTTGGCCCATCTTGGATTTTGGCTTGATATGCTTTGAGCATCATGTTTAGATCCTCGGGAGTGGGATCTGCTAGGACTGATCCTACTCTAGGGGGTGGTGGAATTAGGTGAGGCGGGTTGGAAGGTGGCGGTTTGGATGGAGTTGGGAATGGTGGAGGAGGGGTAGTGTGAGAGGGAGTTGGAGATGTGAGTTCGGTTATCCTGGCTCTCGTTTCTCTTAGGCTTTCCTCAAGTTCACTCATTTTCTTTGCCCATTGTCTTTTCATTCTTTCACGACTATCTCTCCAAGCTCTAGTCCTCTTCTTTGTCATGCTCTCTGTTTCACTAACATCTGGGCTCTTTTCCTGGCCTACACTTTGGTTCTATTGCAAGGCTTGGGCTCTAGTGATCACTTGCACTGGTGTAGTGGAAGTCACACTCCCTATGGAGTCTACAACTAACCCTACTACATTGATAGGAGTGATTTTCGGAATATTATTAGGATTTTTTGGGCAGTCTCGTAAAAGATGCTCCTTTCCACACTCCTGGCAATAGCCCTGGATCCTCACTGATTGGGATTGTGTAGGTGGAGGTAAGGGACAATCACGAATGAGATGCTCTCCCTGACATCTGTAGCATGGTCCTCTAGGAAATGGGGGTCTTACTTGCCTAGGTTGAGGTCTAGGGTTGGGGTTCGCGTACATGACATTCGCATACTCTGTCTCCCAAATAGGTTCACTCGGTTCCTCACTGTAGAAGGACTCACCATGTTCAGGAGACTGCATGTAGTAAGCTTGGGGACTATCAACATGCGTAGAATCAAAGCTATGGTCACTGGGATCACTTTCTGAAATCAATGGTGTTACTAGGACTATAGCTCTATTCAGGTTTTCTTTTGCAGCAGCATACTTTATCGGAATCACATTGGTAGGAGCAGGTGGTTGTTGTGCTAGCACTGGCTGGGGTCTCAGTTGGGCCTGATATTGTGGTTGGTAATTTTGCTGAGGCCTAGTATACTGTTGGGGTGGGTATTGACTCTGGTATCTGCCTTGTTGGTATGGCTGAGGGTAGGTTTGCCTAAGTGCTTGCTTATTGTATGGGCAATCTTGTGCTGAGTGATTTGTGTATCTTTGTTCTATGGTGCAGTACTGGCTTCTAGGATTTACTTGGGGTTGATCCGTAATGGGACATACATTCGCCATATGGTCACCTCCACAAGCATAGCATCTTTTCACAGGGGCAAATCTTGGGATCTGTTTGCTAGTGACACCTAATTTCTGAGCTACTTTCTCTGCTAATTCCTCAATAGATGTGGACTGCGAGGAAGAGAGGCTAGAGGCACTATCTGAGTCTTTGTAGATTTTGAAAAGCTCTAGTTCTTCCCCTAGGTTATCCTCGATGTCAATGTGCATGCGTACACACTCTTCTATGGTCCTAGGGTCCTTCAAGTACACAAATGATCTCAATTTGGTACTTAGCAATCCATCCAAGAACAAAGCCACTTGCTTAGCTGGTGTGGGTAACTCAGGGACAAGGCATCTCTCTAGGTATTGCCTAAATCTTCTTCCAGCAAATCTCACGGTTTCTTGAGGGGTTTGCTTGAAGTTGTGAATCAGTGAGGAGGTGTTATGTCTTATGCCACTTTTAGAGAATTCGATAATGAATGCCTCTAGAAGTTGGTCTATGCTCTTGAACTGCCTCTTGTTTAGTGGCTGAAACCATGTCAAGGCGGTGTTCCTAAGGGTTAGACCAAAGGCATTGTACTGCGTGAATAGATCTTCAATTTGTTCAGCTCTCAAGACTTGCCTAAACTCAGCCACATGATCGTATGGATCTCCAGTGCCATCGAAGTAGTTCTTCATGGACTTGACTAGCTGAGTCAGTCTCAAAGTCCTTGTGTGCTCTCTAGGTCTTGGTAGAGGGAACTCATCTACATTTCTTTGATTCCTTGGAGCTCTAAGTACCTCAGGTTCCACTCTATTTGTTTCCATTCTCGTTCTTTCTCTGCCAGCTTTACTTCTGTCTCTTTGAGCTCCATGAGCTTGGGATGCTCCAGCTCCAGGGTGACCATAGGACACTTTCAATATTGGTTGGGGGAAAACGAATTCACCCTTCCAAGTATAAGCATGCCTGTCATGTTCGGTAGCCACAAAGATCCTCTCTGATGCGTGATCTAAGTAGGTCACTCTGCCTGGGCTATCAAGATCTTTGAACTCATAGATCAGGATTGACCCTACATCATTTGGCCTATTTGATTTATACCTCCAAAAGGCTTCATTGGTCTCTTGGTTTAGGAGCAGATCTATACTTTTATTGTCCTGGGGAACCCAGTCAGGATTGAGGATTCTAGTAAGAACAGATTTCCCTCGAGGGGTCCTAGGCTCTCCTCCTACGTTCCCTTGTTCTAGGTCATCTATGTCCGTCTCAGGGATCACATTCCCGAATTCATATGTCCTGTCTGGGTGACTAGTGACCACATATATGGTTCCCTCTTTGTCCAAGTAGGCTCCATTTTCAAACTTGACGGCCGGGTGTTCTAGTCCAATGGATTGGTCCGGGTTTTTAATCTGGACCACGGATCTTCCTAGGCCATCCTCATAGATGCTAGCACCTAATCGGTTGGTCCTAAGGTATCCCAGCTGCGTCTTGTAGGGGCCTTCTACCCTATACAGATATGGCACTCCTGAACTTCCTGTAGGTCTGTCCATACCTTGAGACATCTCTGATTCACTAGTCTTAGAGCTAGGGTAATGCGAGTGGTGACTCAAGTGTTGGGCCCAAGACCTAGTAGTATGGTTAACGCTAGCCTCTAAAGACCTAAGACTTTGTCTATCTCTTATTAGATGTCGTTCTGATCTAAGGTTCATATGCCTATTTAAGTAGCCCGATTTTGCCCAAAGTACAACCTCGTTGCCGATCAATTGGTGTCAGTCACTTGATTCTTTTTTAGTGTGTTATCATGTTTATGATCTTGTCTGATATCGCGTCGTCAGGAATATTTGATTTGATTTTCCACACTTGAGTTGATCATCCCACGTTAAGTTCTTTTCCTTTAAAGTTCTCGATCACACACAGGTTATTTATTGAACTTGATTTCTTAGACAGTCTTTGACTTGTCACGTGCCTATCGTTGTCTTGACTTACTCCTAGCACTACTCGAACTTAGCCGAAGCTAGGAATTGACAAAGGAAGTTGAGAATATTCCAACCTTACTTGTTGATCCCTTGCTTTATGACGCTCAAGAACCCGGTTCCCAAGCTTGCACAGAAACCCTTGCTTTGGGTGCTCTCAATTGCTCTCAATGGACCTGTGAAAGTCCCAAAATTAGCTCAGGACTTAAACTCAAATGACAGACAGATCACATTCGTGCATGTAATTTGGATATCACTTCTGTCCCCTGTCTTTATTGCAAACAGTTCTAGAGATCCCTTGGTTTTGTTCCCCTTAGGTATGGTATTTGATACACAAGATTTTTCTCAAGACACACTTGTAAGTACCTCACAATTCACTAATTGCTAGACCAATATGCCCAAAAACTATCCCCAAAACTTGGAATAAAACCCTAATTTTTTTGGCTGAAAAGCCTGTCAATCGTGATCGACAGGTCTGTCAATCACGATTGACAGAGGTGTCTGCCGGGGCCTATTGGTTACGATTGACACGTCAGTCGCTATTGACAGTGTCAATCGCGATCCACAGAGTCGATCGTGGGTCCTGTCAATCGCGATCGATGGTGTCAATCGCGATCGACGCGTGTTCCAGGATTTCTGCCGTAAATTCAATCGATCGGGGCTGTGTCCGTCGTGATGGACACATGTCAACGCGTGGAATTCAGTCAATCCTCAAAATTTAGTCGATCGCAATCGACGGTGTCAATCGCGACTGACAGAGGTATCGGTCATGGCTGTCGATCGCGATCGATGGTGTCAATCATGATTGACAGGGTCAGTCGGTCGCGATCGACAGATCTGTCGGTCGCGATTGACAGAAGTTGTCGATCGTGGGTGTCAATCGCGATCGACTGTGTCAATCACGAGTGACAGAGAAACTCGGAATTTTTTAACTGTTTTTAGTGATTTAGAATGTGCTCATCATGTAGATTATGGTGGTGCACTTTGTTTTACCAAATGGGCGATTTTTCTGTCGATCGCGATCGACAGACTTCGGTGACACAGAGACAGTTTCGTGATGTTTCGTACCTGCACGGAGTGCTAGAGATGATGATGCAGGAAGTACTTGCAAGAAAGCTCAAGAAACATGCAAAAACAATGCACACAATATCGCTCTCTCACTCTTTCTCACAAGTGGAATGAGGGAAATGAGGTGGAGAAGGTGATATGATCAAAAACTGAAAATTTTTGCGATGATGGAGATGGAGATCGCATATGGTGAGGATGATGATGGTGATGATGGTGGTGAGGTAAGAAAGAGAAAAATAAGAAGAGTAAGGAAATTACCTACAACGCCAACGTCTCAAATCTACGTCTTACCATCACATGCTCGTCCTCAAAGCTCGATACCTGTCAATGGCGCCAAAATTTGGTGTAGCTCAGTGATGAGTAGCACCTCCTTTAATGTCATTCAGGAAGACGTGAGGATGGTATGATGACCTCCAGCAAGTGAAGGCACAAGTGCGTGAGTGAGAAGCACACTAACATGCACACACATACACACACACGTGCACTCAAGGTAAGACAAAGAGTGAGAAGCAATGGAGTTCTTTAGATTACTTCCAAAATGCTCATAAAAGTTTAGATCAATTACAAGCTAACCCCCAAAAATGAGCTCTCTAGCTCTATTTATAGTTTTTGACTAAGTTTTGGCCGTGTCCAGACCTAGTGTCCGGCCTAGTTAAAAATTAGGTTCTAGGGCCTATTTGAAGACTCAAACGAAGTCTAAAAATTATGAAAATTGGTAGGTAGCTACTTCGAATGCTCCTCAAGCTCAAGGACTCCTTGGCTTGCACAAAATGGAGCTACAGAAATATGAAATGGTATCTACAATGCCTTTTAGTTATGAAAATCACTATTGTTGTAGGGATTTCTTCTAACGATTTGACATACATATCCTCGAGCTCCCTACTTTCTCCTTCTCCTTGTGTGTCCACCTCTTTGATATGCTTTAGTGTCCTGAAAACATATTGGCCTACTTGCCACATCGTCGTTGACTACTCTGTCTGCTTGTGCCTTCTCTTCTCTCTGACTCCCTTCATAAACTTCCTTGCCTTGTGAGTCCTTCAGTTCCAACAAACACTTTCCAACTACATGAAGTATGAGAACAAATCTAAACCATTTTATGTACCTACAATCACAAGAAGAGAGGGGAAGTTGCAAGCTAAAACCTGTAACACTTTATCAGAGCTCAAGAAAACAAAAGTCCAATGTTCTCCAACATTAGAGGAGTTGGTACAAATTAGGTCTTTGTTATGGAAAAGCTTGGCTAAACAATTAAAGATAGAAGAAGAAGAAAAACCCAAGGGAAAGAAAGAGGTGGAGGCCTCACCCACAATTCAAATTCTAGTAGAGAAAGTGGGAGAGCTGAATGAACGAGATGAAGTAAACACATGTCTTCCCATCACATTTATTGGATACATTGCGAAAGCAATTCTCGACATAGGATCTGGAGTAGGAAAAAACACTAAGGAGATATGGGAAAAATGGTGAAAACCAGCACTATTTTGTGCCCGAATGAAGCTCCAATTAGTAGATGGTCATGTCAAGAGACCACTAAGGACCTTAGAAAAGATCACTCTCACTACTTGGAGAGTAGAATTGGAATCTTTTAAGTAAACTTTTTTGTGCTTTTCCTTTTTAAATGCATACTATTCTACTTCAATATGAATATGGATTTTATATAAGATAGAGCTAGAGACAACTCACTCAACGTAATGGATTAATAGGTCTTTAGGTGAGCCATGGGTCTGGGCATGTTCTTGAAGTGCATGCAGATATTCCATTTCATTGATACATTTGAAATCCCCCTTTGTCTCTCGAGGTCCTTGCACCACATGTGTACCTTGTCGCTTGACTATACTATTGTTCAATATTTCTTACTTGCACTACATGTGTACCTTGTTTCTTAACTATAACATTGTTCAATATTTCTTCTATTTGTGGCAATTGATTTTTCTTTTGTATGCATTGAGGCTTCTAGAATGACATAGTTCTAAATTACCTTTAAGTTTCTTTCATAATTGTGAGCTTAACTTTGTGATATGACTAGCAATGAGTTTTGATGCCTATACCTAGCTCTTTATCTAAAGATCCTAGATCCTAGGTTTTGAAGCTTGAAAACAATACCAGTTCTTTTTATCTACCTGAGAGTGAAAAGAAATCAACTTGATGTTACATATTCAATGAATTTTGCTCATTCCTTTTTACTTTTTATTAGTTCCTTATACTTTCTTTTTGTTTGATTAGATCTCTTATTTTAAATTTCACTTCTTAAACCTTTCAACTTTCTTTTTCTTGAATTAAATCACTTCTTCTAAGTAAAGTTCTTGTGTACGTTCTTCTTTTCTTTGTTTTCAATACTTAAAGTTTTTTAAGTTCTTTGTATTCGTTATGGTTTTGAAAACTTTGTTCAATCACGAATACTAGAAGTGTTTGAATCAATGTAACTTTCAAGTATTCACAAAATGCTCTACTTTTTAATGCAAGTGCAATAAATCAAGAAGCATTAAGAAACGCTCTTCTTTTTCAGCAAGTGATGGATGAAGTATTGAAATAAACTTGAAAGTTCTTACTGTTGAGGCTCAAAGAAGTGATGTGTTCAAACTCTTTATTTTTATAGTAAGCTAATTGCCTAGATACAATTTGAATCTGGGAACGTGCACACATGAAGTTGAGTTGATGGTAGGGGTATAGTGAGGAGAATTTTATTCACTACCATGGTCGCTATGGAGGCGCTCATATCCCCAAAGAGTAACCATCGAAAACCAAGAGATCTAGTTGGAAGAGCAATAACAATCCTACTTCAATTGGTGAACACTTCAAACCTTTACAAATTCCAGTCACCACCTTGTCAATTCATGCAATCAACACTTGCAAAGACTATTCAACAAAATATTATCAGTCAAAACTCTGAACCTAAACTCAACATATCACGTTTCACATCACGCTCATTTTTTCTGAGAAGCCCATTGGATAGATTAAGTCCATTCTTCATATGTGCCTATAGGTGATGCACATAGGATGCTCATGCGAGTTATGGTGCTTAGGTGAACGTGCAAGATGAGATGACTCCTTTTGCCTTTAGAGTTAAACATTTAGATTTGACAACCAAACCCAAAAGTAAGTGGAGATTACAAATTCATACATCTACGATCTAATTTTGGTTTTCTTAGTAGGTAAAGTTGATTCATCATCACTTTGAGTTTGTATTATAGGTGAAGTACAAGTGGTTTCTTATCCATTTAACGAAGCTCGTGGATATACTGCAACTCAAGTACAAATATCTTCATCACTACGCATATTGGGCATACAACTTAAATTAATTTAAAGAAACAATGCCAATAGAAGTAGAAACTTCTAAAATAATGATTCCCCATATATTTTGTTCTATCTTGTTCTCTTTACCTTCAATCTTCAACCTTTTTTATCACTTGGATAGTAAGCATAAAGAAATATGAAAAAAACCTCTACTAGTACAATTAATTTAGGAAAAGATTACACTCATTTGTTTCTTATCTTTTTTTAGCTTGCCCCTTTTTTGTTTTAGCATCTTCTTCTTTATATATATTTTTCTAATTTCCTAGAGAAAAGAAATCTATTCTCACATCTCCAAATTTTACTACCCTTGCAAGATCTATAGTAAATCCAATCATACGTCCTTTGATAATCCTAACCAAAGTCTAGTCATTTCCGAGTGATGAGATGATGGCAATAAAAACTTGGTTTACATCTTACGATGCCTATTCTCTATCGAAAAATCTCATTCGCTGACGTCCACTCAAGTACAAGCATCTACGTGTGCTCTTCCAATTCCGAATATAAGAATCCACTATTGATTTTGAGTTTCCAAAGCTAGACAATCCTAAAATTATACCAATCATAAGACTTAAGTACAAATGTGTATGGTGTGGGGCATACTTGGGGAGTACTTGACTTGTTTATATCTCCCTTTATTTTACTCCTATTTTTAGTCAAATATTTGACTTTCTCTTAAAAGATCTTATATTTTAAAGCAGTTTGTAGGAAAGAAAAATTATTACTAATAACATGATTTTTTCTAACTTGGATGATTACTCTCACTTCCAAGTTCTACTTCAGAATTAACTCTTAATCCTTTTGGAATGTGTTGTCATGAGGATCGAGGCCTATGATGGTGTATATAGAATGTCGGAGGAAATGCAAAAATAAAAATGGCAAAGAGTGAGGAAATGCAAAAAGAAAAATGCCAAAGAATGTTCGAATTTTAATATGGAGAATCACGTTTATGCTTCAAGGAGAAGAGGGTTATGTGTTCAGGCGGGAGTAGGATATCAAAAATTACATAAAAACTCATATTTTCATTGCAAGGAGCTGATGTCTCGGGTTGCACTCTTTATTGAGTGTCTTTGAAGATCATTGAATCATGTGAAGAGATAGTCTCGATGTCCATTAGAAATCACACTCAAGATTTAGTAAAAGAAAGATGAATGGATGTCTGTAGAGCCGAAAAAATATTCTACTTCAACAACTACATTATCCCTTTGAAGTAGAGGTACTGGGGAGTGTAGTATAAATATGTGGAAGACATATGTTTCCCATGGAAATCTAGTTCATAATTTGTTTTGCCTATATCTACGAATAGAGTGTCTAAAGCAGATGTCGACAACGTATGCAGGCAAAAACATAAACAGTGTTGAGTCTCTCTTCCATAGATAACAATGGCACACAGATCTTTACTCACACATATCTTAAGAGTCATTTGACTCTCATTTTATTAGTATCTTTGAAGTGCAAATTCATAAACATTCAACAAGAGAGAAGAAGTTTGGTTGTGAAGTATATGAACTATTACTTTTGTCGATATTTCAAACTCTTAAGCGTTTATTTGAAGATTCGAATATTGAAACTCTTGACCACTATAGTAAAAGAAAGTCATTACACACACCGCAGCACCTCAGTATATGTGTCCAAACCATGTAGCACTGTAATTATTCTTGATCCGGAAGAAGCAAAAAATTTAAAAAACAAGGGCCACTATCTTTGTGACTTCAAATCCTTTGGAGCCCTTATATGAGAGTCCGAAATGTTTCTCAGTAACTTTTTGTGATTGTGAAAAAAATTCTCTAAGAAAATTAAAATCGATATCTAAAAATTTTTGTATGATATTAATTCACCAAGGAAAGTGGCAATAGTCGTATTAAGCTTGGCAGTGGAGTCCTTCCGCTCACCCGTATATTCGTGCTGTACATTCGTCATTTCTAGCGAGGAAGAATTCGTCACATTTCATTGATTATAGAGGTGAAGCTTTGTGCATAAAGAATACACACAAACGCAAGACAAACACTGTCCAAAGGTTAATCTATAGCGCTCTTCTTCGATCAGCTTTAACACCTGCAATCCAACATGCTACTTCCTTTTAAGTACCTTCATTATGATTCTGTTTATGTCTAGCCGAATATAAATTTCACTCATCCTCTCTTCTGTCAATAGTTGAAGGCAAACAATTCCATTGTTGAAGTCAATCTTCAATCATACATATATATCAAGCACTTCATATCATTAAGCACTTCATATCATTATGCACTTCATATGCCTCTGCGCTTTAGTATATTTGCAGGAACAAGATAACAAAATTCGAAGTTTCCGAGATAAAGAATATTTATAATGTCTAGTTCAAGGTATAATAAATATCATCAAATTTTTTTTTTGTTCCGTATAGAAAAGAAAGAAAAAAGCCCTCCATTTTGTGCAGTACGTTTCCGACAAATCACGCTTCAAGCGTTCTATCATTTAACGATGTTTCTGTTGTGTGAGAGATATCACAACATAGAACAAAAACTTGATATCTACATATCGCTTGGGACATAGTTGCATCACTTCTGTAAAGCAGTAATACTTCGTAATATTATTCAGACACGACTTGTGTTTACGTTGTTGTTTTACGAAGCAGTAGAAATTAATTTGTTGCGAGTGCAAGACATCAGCTTCAGAGTTGAGGTGAACTGAGCGAGGTACTGTGAAACCATATTCATTGTAGATATGTTTTCGGAAAGTTTTACAAATCTGGATTTTGTCCTCAAAATCGTCATCACGAATTGCACATCGATTCCCATTTTTCCTTTGCAACGTTTCCTCAAATACAGAAGCTCTACTTCCAAGGGTTTGGATGCATCCAATTACTATAACTGCTGTCGCCCATGCATCACGCAGAACTATTATCATCAATATCTTAATTCTGTGATATTGGTGTGCGCAACCCATTTATACATTGTTCAACTCGATATCTTCCTTCTGTGGTCGATAAAATTCCATCAACGAACGATCAAACTTCTTTTCGTGTCCAGATATGCATTCAACACAAAATTATATTGAGGCGCCAGGATCTATTCCTCAAAATCCAAATTAATTAAATCGGTTGCTTCCTCCTTCACTTCATGCCTTCTGAATATGTTCCGAAATTTTCTTCGTCCTCCTTATGAAAGTTTTTTCCAATGTTCATAGCGTTATGCCACAAAAAACAAACCATCACTTCTCTGAATATGCTACATACCTTGATCTGCCTCCCCAAAATGCAAAGAATTGTATGACCAAAGTACCAGGACCATCCGCGTGAGAAGAAAGCTTATTTTTCAGCATTGTCCTCCTTTTTTCTCTATCAAAGGTGTTTTCTATCACCACTAAATTTAGAGACTTGAAAGGTTACCAATAATAATGTTTGTCTCATGCTAAAGAAAGGAAATTCCTCCAATTGTTTGCTTCGTGAGCTTTCGAAAATAAACCTCTAGTGATAGTAAGAAAACTATAGCCGCATTTCGACCTACTGGCAAAAGATTATGAACATTGGTTTGTTCTACTCAAAGCCATTCTCCTAAGCAAATCTCTTCAAGGTTGTTTGTCTAGCTATGTAACAATAATATAAGCTCCTCATTCCCAAAAATATGCAAGTGTTTCCTTGTTGCACACATGACTAGGTAATAGCTTCAAGGAATATTGTAAAGAGTAAGTAATATGTTGCATGTGATGTCCAAGTTATAAGCACCAAATCTTTATTATATATGAAGCTCTAATCCTTCCTTTTCTTTATCTTGTTGGGATAAAATGAATTTCAAAATTAAATGAAACCTTGTGGGAACATCAAGAGTACAATTTGCATGAGCTGGCTTTGATCTACATCAAAATGCCTTCACTTGGATTAGATCAAAATATCCATTGAAGAGTTATTTTTACTTGCAAAATCAAAATGGATGCCTGTTTGCAAGGTAGAAATCTTTATGGAATTATAGCACGTGATGAAGCTATGCTTATTCCAAGATCCAAAGGTGAACCTACAGAAGAGGAGATAGATAAGCTCACACTTAGGTGTGTAAGGTATGCTCTAGCAAGGTTGTACATACTAAAATCTATCTATGGCTTTCTATTACCACATATTAGAGGATGCAAGACATTGCAAGATACTTGGGAGGCCCTAGAGACTTTCTTTTCTAGCTAGAACAAAGGTAGGGAAGGAACATATTTGGAATGAGTTGAACTAGATAAACAAGACACCTGAAAAACTCATCACAAAGTTTGTTACCAAGGTCTAGGTCACAAATCAGTTAGCATCCATTGGAGAACTGATTGAAGAAGAGTCCATCATTAGGAAAATTCTCAATGGGATTAGAGGTGAAAAGCAATGACAATCTTTCATCATGGCTTATGATCTCATCATGGATATGCAAACTCTAGAAAATCAACATCTTTCTTGGACAACTCTTCAATCAAGAGGCAAACAATAGAATAAAGGAAGGTAGCTTGTATCATGGTACTTCAAGTAGTTGTTTAAATGCAAATAAGAAGGATGAGAAGCCGAAAGGCAAGAAGAAGAAAAAAGATGAAGAGGAGACTTCCCAAGTGAACTTTGCAAGCAAGAGCAAGTGGAAAGGGAAGAAGAAACAACCAAAGCATGACAAAAAAATCTTAAACCTTTTGACATCTATGATAAGACCAACCACAACACTCAAAACTGTTGGTTCAATTGGAGGACCTAGAAAACAAGTGGAAGAAGTGGCCTATGAGAGATATTATTTCAACTGTTGTGTACCTTTTCAATAGACCACCATCCAAAACACTTCAACGTATGACTCTTTATGAAGCATGGCATGGAAGAAAACCTAGTCTTAGACATTGCAAGGTGTTTCATTGTTTAGCTTATGTTCATGTACCATCACAAATAAAAGACAAGCTAGATGAAAGGGTGACAAAGGCAGTATTTATTGGGTATGACTCAACTCAGATGGTTTATAGGTTCTAGAATCCTTCAACCTAACTATTCACTACAAGTAGTAATGTTTTGTTTTAAGAACAGAGGTGTTGGTATGATGAAGACAAACAAAAGGTAATTCTACCATATGATCTTGATTTTGATTCTCATCAATTAGGAAGCAAGCATGATATACACGTCAAAGATCCAAGAAGTGATAGAGATGATGAACAAAATGAAAGTGAAAAATATTACAAATTATGGAAGTGAAGAGGCAAAGCAAAGATGCAAGGTGTGGAGAATGCTTTATGCAAGCTCCTAGAGGATCAACAAGAGAGAAGAAACAACCAAAAAGGTATGAATATGATTCCACATTTGTTACAAAGCATTCAATCTAATTGGCAAAAGACTCAATTTTAGAAGAACCCTCAACCTATGAGGAGGCAATGCGAAACCCTAATTGGTTAGATGTTATGAAAGAAGAAATAGATGCACTTAAGCATATCGACACTTGGGATTCGGTTCCAATGTAACCCAATAAAAAGGTAATTGGTTGCGAATGGGTCTATAAATTTAAAAGAAACTTAGATGGATCAATTTCTAGGTACAAGGCAATATTATTTGCCAATGTATGCTCACAAACTCATGGTATACACTCGGCGAAAACATTCTCACTAGTTGCAAAGATGACTACAAATCAAAAAATTGTAAGTGTAGCTATTGCAAGAAATTGGAGACTCATCCAACTTGATGTAAAAAATGCATTTCTAGATGTTTATTTGAGTGAAGAGGTGTACATGTCATAACCTCTAGGTTTTGAAAACCATCCTCATGTATCTTATGTTTGCACACTTAAGACAACATTGCATGGATTGAAACAAGCTCCTAGATCTTGGAATACAGGTTGCTTACATACCTTCAAGACCAAGGGTTAAGACCTAGCAATGTAGATCCTTCTCTCTTCATTAAAAGGGATCACAATGAGGTTATCCATCTATGTGTACATGTAGATGACATAATTGTGATACGTGATTATCTGAATGGCATTCAAAGGATCAAGAGACATGCAAGACGAGTTCAAAATTAGTGATTTAGGTGAGATAACATTCTTCCTAGGTACGTAGGTCATATACACAGATCGAAGAATGTATTTGACTGAAAGGAGATACATCAAGGTCTACTTTGCTAAGTTCAAAATGGAGAACAGTAGACCTATAGGTGCACCTTTGGAGATGAATCATAAACTTAGTTTTTATGAAGGTGAGAAAATTGAAGAAATTAAAGAGTATCAAAGCTTGCTGGGTAGCTTGATATATGATACTCATATGAGGGTAAACATCTCATATAGCATAGGATTGCTAAGACAATTCATGCACTCACCAAGAATATACCACACATGGATGTAGCTAAGAGAGTAAAGTATCTCAAAGGTACAATAAATGAAGCTATGCTCTATCCTTATTCTTTAGATTTGGATATCAAAATTTATTCGGGTGCAGATTCGATAGGAACTAAGGATCATAGAACAAGAACCTCTAGTTACTTAGCATTTGCACGTTCAAAGCTAGTGTCATGGAGTTCCAAGAAGCAAACAATAGTTGCTGGATCCCCAACTCAACCAAAGTATGGAGGTTTGAACATAGCAACGTAAGATGCAATATGGTTAACAACATTATATATAAAGTTGGGACTTGTGAGTTCCAACCTCATATATTTGCAGATAGTGTAAGTTCCATGCATCTAGAAGAAAAACCTATTTTCGACGCAAGAACCAAACACATAGAGCTTCATCACCACTTCATCAGGGAGAATCTCATGGCAAATGAGATTGAGTAGATGATCTAAATGTTAGCTAAAGTCTCAAAGGCATGGATCACAAGTGGAACTATCATTTAGAAGCCTCATATCATGAACTTCCTACCAAGAAGTCTCAACTAATATCCTAAATGATAGGTTACCTATTAAATGGTTGACTCAGAGATTCTTGCAGAAGTTGTAGAGGATCTTTTGACAACCTATATATGTATAAATTGAAGTGTTGAATATAAGTCCATGATATTGTATTCTCTTCCTAAGTTATTTTAGAGTTAAAGCATATTGCTAGATGCAACCCCTTTGCCCAGTTAGTTATTTTATTAGCTTATACTTCTTTCTAGTTAGACATTGCTTGAGTGGATCAAAAGAGATTGGAGAGTCATATTCATCTTATCGCAACACATTAATAATAGGATGATAGGTCACATCCAAGAAATGGAATCATCCAAGAAGGTTTGGGCATATTTGGAGAGATTCTACTCCATCTCAATGAAGGCATAGAAGATTCAACTCAAGAATGCATTAAAGAACTTAAGAAAAGCTTAAAACAGTAGCATTATTAATTATATCCTGAAGGTGAAGGAGATTGGAGATGCCTTAGGATCAATAGGATCTAAAGAGAATGGCAATTTGGTATCTCATACATTAAATGGCTTACAGATTATGACAAATGGATACCATTCACTACTTCACTATATGTGAGGCACTCATTATCAAATATTTTGTAGTTATTGACATTCATGATTATTCATGAGATGCAAGTCATTACTAGTTCGCTATATGTGAGGGACTCATTATCAAGTTTTTGGCAATTACTAACATTCACGGTGATTGAGGAGATGGAGGTCATTCAAAGGCTAGTGAAGCTGAAGTCTTTTATGCAAGTAAAGGCAAAGGATAGATTGGTGGACATAATGGAGAAGGTGAAGCTAGAGGAAGATCAAGCAGAAAAAAAGGTTAGAGTCAAAGCTATGGAACTAGGGGGAGAGGAAGAGCTAGAGAAAGAGAAGGTGGACTTCAAGGAAGGGACTACACAAGGAATTTTAGAATTGTGAAAAGTTGGGCCATTTTGCAAGGGACTATTAATGAAAGGACAACGAAGGAGGTTACAAAAAGATTCCATGTAACTTTGTGAATACTTCAAATACATCAGAGAGTGATAATATCTTAGCCACAATACAAATAAGAGGTAGGAAAGAAGGCATAGACACCACATGGTACATTGATAGTGGATGTTTCAAACCACATGTTTCAAACCACACTCAACACGTAATGACACACATAGGTGAGCTTCCTTTGCTTCAAAGTCTAAATGAAAAGTGTATTGAAGATGTGTTATATGTTCCCAAAATCATGTGGAATCTAGTAACAATTGGACAAATGGTTGAAAGATGTATTCAAATTAAAAAACCAAGGATGCTTTGTGAAAGTTCCAAAGTAACGCTTCAAGTTGATAGCTAAAAGCAAGGAAGGCTATTCACCATGGATGTAAGAAACCCCTCCACATATGGTCTATCTGACATTTGATAGCAAGAAAACAGGTTAGGTGGATTTATGGCACAGAAGGATCACCCATATAAACCTTGAAAAGCGAAAGGATATTCAAGCGAGAGATGTGGTAAGTGGTCTTCCAAATTTTCAATCTCAAAGTATGCAACATTTGTGTGAAGCTTCTCCATTCTGGAAGCAAGCAAGGCTTCCAGGCAAGAATAATACACAAGGGACTAGATTTTGATTGGACTTTATTCACATGGATGTATGGGGACTCACCGAGGATCCCTCATTGGGAAGTGATAGGTATTGTATTTTATGAAATCAAAGGTTGAAGTGTTTAGTCTCTTTAAAGTTTTCAAAGCAATTGTTGAAAATGAGATGGGCAGGTATACAAAGATTCTTAGATTTGATGAGGGGGAGAATACTTGTCCAAGGACTTTTATGAATTTCTAACTCCTATTGGCATCAACAAACAATAAACATGTAGGTATATACTGTTGGTGCAAATGACAAGCCCTCACACTTGGCTAGGCATTGGAAGAAGTTATATGTACTTCTCGCAAATTCACATGAACCATTGCTTATGGATTGTTACCATTTACTCTTTGTAAAATTCATTTACATTAAAAGAATCTTGAATAGCCTACAAAATCATGGAGTTTGGAGGAGCTAAAGTTACAAATCATCTTGGTGGAATATCCCCTAATTTGAAGGAGAACTTTTAGGTGAAAGCCAAGTTCGAATTTGAATTCAAACTTGGAGGGAAGTCCTCTATAAAAATGATTGTAAAATCTCATAGGATAATCTCTCCATTCTAGTGCCTTTGTTGATTACATTGTAGAGAGCGTGAAGCTCACACTATAGCCTTCACTTTGCATTATCATTGGACATTATTCTTCATGCCAATGATCATGTACATTATTTTCATATAATACAATATATTATTGATAATCTCTATTGGTCTCTCTGTCATTGTCACTCAGAACAGTGTTCTTGTCTTGCTCATGTCTTAGTCATTACTCCATCATTTTCAATTTTCTATGGCTATTTGGAATTAGCTCCAAGTCTACTACATCTTGCATTATCATTTTTTCTTAGTGAGAGGCGAATAGAAATCATGACGTGAAACACATTCAATGGGATAAAGCTATACAAAGTCAAGCCTATTGTAGATATTCAACCTATCAGAGAATCAAAACTCAAGCATACTTGAGCTTGAGGAAGAGTCATTGGATCACCAAACTTTCACTATGCTTGAGATGAATTTATTTCTCATTTCAACCATCCTATAGATCGTGCTATAAGTGTACTTTTTAATCAACACTTATTTGCACACTTTAGCCTATATTAACTATATGATTACTTGTGACCATTTAATTTTAAGAATCAAGGTATTTACCTTTTTAAAAGAGAAAAGTAAAAGTCCCAAAGCTCATGAATTGAAAGTAGTCGAGATTGATTGTCCATCAATCAACAGAAAGGTTGACATAATTTCAACTTCGACTTTTCCTATAATACAGGAAGAGATTCTAATCATCTTCAAGAAGCACTTCTGTGTTGATTTGAATTCAAAACCATGTGATTTGAGTCATGGAAAATCATCAATGGTTCTATATAAGACCACCAATTCTTTGCACTAATAGTAGTATGATTTGATGTAATACTAATACTCTTTTGATGATTGCTTGGTGCCATATCAAATCTCTACTCCTTTTTCCTTAGACTCAATCATCTTGTGGATCTTGATTCTCTATCTCTCTACCAAGATCCTAATGAGGTGTGTCCACAGGAATTAGAATGGTACTTCTTTCTTATTTATGTGTATAAATTTGCAAGTCATTTGGTATAGTGTATTATAAGAAATCTCTGGTTGAACATCTTAGGGTCATCTTTTGCACAATGTAGAAATGTTGGGGATATATCCAATGAGTATTAAGCTCAATTTTCATTCATTATTCTATAAACCTTTGGTCTTTCATGCATTATGGAAATTCAAATGTATGTACAACATTCCCCTAAAAGGAATTTTTAAAATTTTAACTATGATGGCTACTCTAAGTTTTTGAAGTCATAGTTTCCATCCAAATATAAAAGGTTTTTGTGACCTAGTCGAGGTGCAAGTTATCTATTTTGCATAAACTTTTTCTTCTTGATGTTCCAAAGTACCCATTGGGTTTTATTGCACAAACACAAGCCCATAATGTCTATTTTAAATATCCAAAGACCTACCACAAGCCCGATGATGATTTGCTAGACCATCTTCACCATTTGACAACTGAACTTTTGAAGCTTCTCCAAACCTCTCCAACTTCTTTCAGAGAAGGCCTAGCTCTCGATGAATGTGTCATGACAATGTAGGCCGTCCCAAGTCCTTGAAGACCTTTTGAGAGAAGATTAAGGATTATTCTCTTCCTCCTTAGTTAAATATATGTTTGTCCTTTGTTGACCATGTTCACATGGAAGGAGGGTGATACCACTACTTTTTACTAACTGAGCAATTTTGGGAAAATCTATTTCTTCTTCAAATGCTTTAGGAATCTCTGGAAGATACCTTGTAAATCAAGTATGAAGACGGTAATTTGGAGATGGGGATCCAATTCAAGCCTCAGACACTCCAATCTACAATGCTTTATGAAGGTATTTCGTTTTCTCATGGTATAGATGAGTTTCAATTGGTTACCATGTCGATCAATCTATGACAACCACATCAATGACAACCTTTTGTCAAGCCTAATTTGCCTTTGAAGTGCTCTTTTACTACCTCTTATTATCCTAGTTTTATATGAGCTCCTTAATTTAGCTATTCACCAGCACTTGTAGCCTCATCTCTCCAACCTATAAAAATCTTTACCTTTCAAACTTCAATATTGGATGCTCAATAGAAGACACCGGGTATCATTTGATGGAATTTTGTTGAAACTAGACATACTAAAGAAAATTTTAGGTTGTGGACTCTCCAAATGAAATATCTTGTAGCCTAAATGTGAAATATGGACGAAACGGACAAAGACATTCCTCCTCTTTGGACATGAAGCATTGGAAAAAGATTTAAGTACCTCGGTCATCACAATTTCTATTCATTCCTTAACTTTCATGCACACACGTTGAAATTAATTACTTAAAATGAATCAAGCTCAAGGAGTTTTTATACATATCTTCATTCAACACTTTTTCACGTATATCCAACCCTACCTCATGCGAAAGGTTATCTTTGGAAGAAAATTCATCGTGATCTTTTTTTCCCTAAATCAATCTCTTTTTTCTCACCTCCTCCTATTTTGTAAGGAGTATTCGTGAGAATATCCTCAATTCAGGAAGTGTTAACAACTAGTACCCCATTTATCCCATTATGGGAAGCCCTGCTTCACTAATTAATTTAAATCTTAGGTTACTTTGGTTCTCACCATCACTCAAGATTGTGCCAGTATATGAATCACTTAAATCTTCATCCCAAACATCCTCTCCCAAGTAAACCTAATTACACTACGGAGTACCTATTTCTCAAGGAATCACATCAAGTTAGTAGCTTTTCTTGTATGTGATTTTTAGATATAAAAAAGAATCTTAGGTTTTCTGTTTTCCCTTTTTTAGTAATATTTACTTGTTCTTGGGGAATATCTAATGATTGCATTGGTATTTTAAACCTTACCAAGAGTCACATTTTGCGTTTCAATAGTATTGTGGTTTGATTGGCTTTTAATGGTGGTGAGCTATTTTTATGGGTTGGTTAATTTAGATTCGGTAGTTGAGATTCATCTTGTGGTGCTTCATCTTGTCACCTAGTTCTTCTTCTTTTGTCCTACCTCTCATTAAACCTTCCCCTTTCTTCTTCAGCTATAGCTTCATATCTCGTTGATGAACATAAATAAGTCTCTAATAAAAATGCGTCATCTCTTTCCATCTAGTTACCTTTTGAATTTCATTGTTGGCTACTTTTAAAATTTCTTGATGCATCTTCCCTTGATCTAGGGATTTCATTATTCTTGAGATTGATAAAAATACTAGGAAAGAGTCCCTTCATGCCTCCTCCACCAAAGTTTACATTAACCTTTTCACTAGTCCTAAAATTATATATCATATTTTACTATATAAAGAAAAGGTCTTAGATAGCACATCTTTCCAACCTTCACATGAATATCTGTTTGGCCCCAAGAATTCACACTAGATACGACTTTTAATCTCTGAAGTCTTGGCAATTTTGCTATTTTTACCTTGCAAAAACTGAGATTCAATCATTTGTTTGATACTTTGAATTGTAAGATCACATAACTTCTCAAACATTTCATCCATTTTATTAGGAAGCACAACGTTTTTTGCAATCCATGGGTTCAATCGATGACTTCGAAAAGGCGTCTATGTTACTTGCATTTGTTCTTCTTGAAATTGTTAATTGCCTCCTGAACGAGCTGCCAATCCTCTACAAGCTTACACTTAGAATCCATGTCTTATAATTGCAAAATCAGTTCTCGTGCTTTCATATTCTCTAGTCCCAAGAACAATGATTACTTCTCATGTTTTACATCCTTTATGATATTTGGATAAATCATTGATCTTCAAACTACGTATTGATTTTAGGAATGTTGTCCATGTTACTTTGTCGACATCCTCAAGCGTAAAATCTTCATGTGTTTGGATTTGATTTGAGACCATTTTCTTTGTCCTTCCATCAGAAGTCCACCCTACAAGAGTAACTGAAACATGTATACAAATCTTTTTATAAGCTCAAGGTCATTCATAGTTGTAAGTACAATGCCATTAAAACAGCTAGTTCATAGAACAATTGTATGGCACTCCTTCTTTTCCCATCTTACTAGAACGGTCAAAATTGTGTGATCATGTCCATATGAACAATTGTGGTTTCAACCATAACGAATCAAGAAGAAAGTCTTGTCAAGTTGATATTGACTAAGTTTCTATTCCTTTCACGTTGATTTTCTGGCTCAATAGTCTACTGACCCCCTCCTTTCATCTCGACTTGATTAGGAATATCATAGTTCTTGGAAAGGAAGGGAAAAAGAAAGGGTTCCCAAATGGATTGCTCTTAAGAATATATGCAAATGAAAGAAAAACGATAGTTAGTACACACATTTACTACTTTATCTTTCATCCCAATACACCACTTACATCATACATTTGAATTGACATACGAAACAATTGCTAAAGATAGGGGAAGCTCACTCACTTAGGGCCAACCAAACTTGTAACATTAACACTCAATTTTCACGTGAAGTGGAAAGAGTTCTTTTGATTATATACTTCCATTGACGTTTTCATGTTCTTCCTATGTGACTCTTCTTTCCTACCATCAACAAGATGAAGGCGGTTATGTACACGAGCTTAGGTCACTCTGATGATGTTACGTATTGGAATTTGTTGCAGGCAAGATGCATGGTTGTGCGTAGGGTAAGCTACTAGAGCATTTGCAACTGCGCAATGGGACAGAGGAATCGAAATTGTATGTATTCCTTCAAGAATACAAGAGGAGGCACATGTTTTTGAGAAATTTTTGTGTATGCCCCATGAGTTACAAGGGGCGAGTCCCCGGGCTTATCAATGCCATCCATGTCCTCTATGTGGTAATAAAAACTTGTAGAAAGCGTATTCCAAATGTTTTAGTGCATATATGTAAAAAAGAAGGCTTTTAGTAATCCTTTCATATATTCACCTTTCATTCAAGCAACAATATATGTACATAAACAATTCTATCACTTGATCTTACACATTGCAATGGACTCGTTTCATTTTCTCTTTCTCATGAACACACACACGCACACATACACACACAAATTAACATTGTATGTTAATCCAACCAACTAAATATTTTACTTTGGACAACATAATCCAACACCATGATTCCATATATCGTGCCTCAAAGTAAAGTATCGAGAATTTTGTCTTCATTGAAATCAGACCATAATTTACAACAAGAAAGTTTCATATGCGTGATCTAACGACATCAAAACAACAAAATGATAACTTTCATATGAGTGATCTAACATTCAGATGCTTTCACTCGAGCAAACATGTCTTTACTTTTGCATCACTAATGCTATATGGATGCGGAGTATAACATCTTGATTAAGGATGGAGAAAAGCGTTAAAAAGTATTATTACCTGGTCGCAAAGAGGCATTCATTAAGTAATAAGCAGACTAGTAGTTTTGTTGGAGAGCATTACCTATGGCTTCCGTCGTCATAAAACATCGAATGGGCAGAAGATACAGGAAACAAAGCTTGAGTTCAACATCATCATGAATTTATTCAGCAACACCCGTTTTCTTGCAAATCAGAGCATCTAGAGCATCTCCTTCGGTGTCACAATGATTTTCTTTAAAAACCGCTTATCCTCCACATGGTTGATGTAAACTCCTCAATTCATCCATGTCTCGATCAAATTCTTGTGATATACTAACGCTACTGTGTTCGTCGAACTTAAAGTAGACATTTCCTCTTTCATTGAATCATCAAGTATAAAGTTCAACATCCAAATTAGAAGCTTCAAATGAAGTCGGTGCACCAACTTGGTGCAGCAGATTGTATTCTGATTCTCAAAAGAGGTTTTCGTGCTTTACTTCAGCCTTTCATGCCTCAGAACCGAGATGATTCCCTTCTCCTTTGATGTATAGTAGAATCTCTTGTGCACGGTCTTCCTTGGCATTCCCTTTAGCTCCTGCTCTAAGTTTTCCATTCCATTCCACAATTCGATGAGCTTCAAGAGCATCTGCTTGCGCCACTCTCTTTCATGCACATGTCGAACTATTTACATGCATAGTTGTAGAATTCTTTCCACGATATCTAATCTTTATTTGTCATTCTAAAGTTGTGAACTCCCAATGCATTACGTAAGAAGTCCTCCGTTTTAACACATAACGAAATATCTTAATTTGACTCCTGAAGAGAGATTAAATTTCTCTTTCTTTGATCTACTGATAAATATTTTTCTTCTTCAAGAGCATTCATCATCAGTCTCCAAGGACTCCATGCATCTTTGGCTAATACTATCTATATGTGGAGGCCTTTCCTTATGCGTTTTTATTTTTTAAGAAGACTTTAACTCCTATCATCAACTGATCTATTTATGAACTTCCTTTATTTTTTAAGTAGGCTAAGGCTGAACTTCCTTTATGAAAAAAAAAAACTGATCTACTCATCTACATTTCTATATCTAGATAATACATATCATCGAGGGTTTGTATATTTTCCATTGCAGCCAACAAAGAAAACACAAAGACCTCATTTGATATCTATAGAATTCCCTACAACACAAAATCATGCAGAAGACCAACATTGGTAGCAATAATGTTCTTTCTTCGCCCCCTATCTTTGAATTAGTAATGAAACATGTGGGAGAAGTATTCTACCCCTCCATTACACCTTAGTATTTTTAGGATTTTATCTATTTGATTTCGTACAAGAGCTAGATACTTCTTAAAACATGACAAAACTTCATCTTTGTGCTTTTTGAACTAGACAATGACCCATCCTCTACAATCATCTCTGAATGACACATAACACCTTGAACCTTAGATGGATAGCCCTTTGTTTGGTGTCTGATAATATGTGTGGACAAGTTCACTAAGGTCTCCATGTATGTACCCTTTCTTCGTGAATGTTTGCATGTGAGATTTCCCAAATCGACATGCATTCCACTTGTAAATCATATGTTGCTTTGAAATGTTAGGTAGTCCAAGCACAGTTGGATCTATACTGATTCACTTTAGGGATATTTCTAAAATATAAGCCAATATTTTATGCTAAAACTCTAAGTTTGATAGGTTTGGGTACCATAATTGAACAATTCTATGTTTCTAGTGTCTTGGAGTTCAAAGGTGAACAATCTACCTATTTGTTCATATTTGGTTATCCTCTTGAAACCTTCGTAAACCTCAACCATAAACCTTTTCCATAGTCTAACCTACACTTATAAAGTTCTTGATAATACTAGATATATAGAGAGCTCTACTCAAAAGAATCATATTACCATTGAAAGCCTTTACATTTCCAACCTTCTCCATAGTGTGCCTTGTGTCATCATGTTACTTCATGCTTCATTCTTTGCGTCTTCAAAGTGTGAGAACAATGTTACATTCTGGACTCCATGGCTTGAGAATCTATATTCAATATAGAATATATGATCATATGATTTACCTTTATTCATTTTCATTCTCATGAGAAGAAGTGAAAAACCTTTCCCATTCCTCATTAGTTTGTTCTCCTTTGGCTCTAGGCTAAGTATTTTCTTTGATCCAATTGGGCAATTGATGAGGGGAATCCATCACCCATCATGTCAAGACTATGACTATTCTCCTATACTACTATGAAGAGTGATGGACAATATGTAGAATTAAGAGGGTCCTCGCAAATACCTTCTTGAGGCTAGCCTACAACTCACTTGGAATTCTTATTAACGAGCTTCCAATATATGCAATAATACTACTACAATACCTTGGGACATTAAACTCAAATGTCTATGTCATAATAAATAACGTCCAAGTATTCCTCATGTAGAAAAAGGTCCTATTTATGGAAGATAGCATTAAGAGTGCATGGCCTCCTAGGAATTGGCCTATGCTCTTTTGCATACATTTAAAATAAGTGATGAGAAAACTATTACAAGTTGTTTCATGACAAACATAAGCATGTTCATCATGTTGAACATAGATACACATTGTTGAAATTAAAAACACTACTACTAGTCTATTAGCATACATAATTCAAAATCTATGTTAAAAGAAAAACAAAAATAAGGAAACATCATGAAATATATTGATGTAAACAAACAATACATGAGATCTCTATGAGAAAGGAGAGTCCATGAAGAGAGAGTGCACACCCTTGGAAATGCACTACAGTGAATGAGCATTTCTAGAGCAAAGTTAGGCCCCCATGATATGGATGTCACGAAGAAGGAGATAAGGAAGAGAGCTCACACACACACACACACACTCGCTCTCAAGGAGAAGCACACACACAGATTGAGGGAAGGAAGAATGATCTTCTTCTCCTTCTTCTATTCCCTAAAAAGGAATGTACAAGATTGGCCTAAAATAAGAATACAAAAAGTGCAATATATAAAGACCAGCACATAAGAAAAAACCTAATGCCCGCGGATGAGTGAGCTAGCAAGGAACAAATGTGCCGTAAGTCTTGGTAGATAAATCTAATAAAGCTCAATGAAGTAACCCTAACATATACCAGTATGATCATTATACATGTCAGAGAAACCAAAAATTGATACGTGTCATCCTTGATCATCAAATGTTGAGCTTGATATCTCAACAATCCCCCTCAAGCTCAACGTTATGTCCTCTAATCCAAGCATCTTCTGAAACTTCTTAAGTTTCTCTGCTTTAAGTGCTTTACTAAAAATATCAGCAACCTGCTCATCTGTTCTCACATAGAGAAGATCAATATCACCTACTAATACCTTGGCTCTTATGAAAGTATAATGTACCTCCATATGCTTTATTCTATCATGAAAAACATGGTTCCATGCTAATTGTATACTACTGAGATTATCACAACAGATAGTGATAGGCTTTTGCACTTCCACACCTAAATCTTCAAGTAGCATCTCCAACCATGATGCCTCACATGTTTCCATTGCAACACCTCTATACTCAGCCTATGTAATGGACAAAGCAACAGTGGGTTGCTTCTTGCTGCTCCATGTAATAACTCCATCTCCAAAGCCACTAGTAGATCTTCTATCTGGAGTACTACCAGCCCAATCTGCATCGGTGGACTCATGAATGTGCAAATCTACACCAGCTTCATAAAACAATGCATAATCCAAAGTAGCACTCACATAATGTAGAGTGCACCTCAAAGCATCCAAATGTGTCTTCTTGGGAACCTGCATAAACTGACTTTCAAGTCCAATAGTGTAGCTAAGATTAGGCCTCGTAATTCTGACATATATCAAGCTTCCCACAATTTTTTGATACATAGTAGCATTTTCCAACGGTTCAATAGACGTAGTATGTAACTTCAAATTTTGATCTAAAGGAATAGAAATTGGCTTACAATCAGCCATACCATAATTTTGCAACATATTCAAGGCATATTGCCTTTGTGACATCCATATACCTGTTTCTGTATGAATAAACACAATGCCCAAGAAATAGCAAATCACACCAAGATCTTTCATGTCAAATTCCTACATAAGAAGTTGCTTTACCTCTTTGAGGTTTTCTTCATTATCACTACCTACAATCAAGTTATCATCATAAATAGCCACAATCGTGATGCCATCATCAACCTTCCTTGCATATAGTGAATGATCTGCATCACACATAGAAAACCCAATGTTGGTTAAGTAATCAGCAATCCTTGCATGCCATGAACACGGAGCTTGCTTTAGCCCATACAAATCCGTCTACAACTTGCAAACATATTCAAGATGCTTTGGATCTTCATATCTTTGTGGCTGATCCATATATACTTCTTCCTGTATCTCACCATGTAGGAAAGCATTCTCCACATCCATGTGATGCAAAATCCATCCTTTTGTTGTAGCTAATGCAACAACTGTTCTAATAGTAGGAATTTTAGCTACAGGGCTAAATGTTTCCTCATAATTTATGCCATATTTCTGTGCATATCCTTTAGCTACTAATCATGCTTTATACTTGCTTATGCTACCATTAGCATTATGCTTTACCTTGTAAACCCATTTGCAGCCTATGTGTTTTTTTTCTTTGTGGCAATGCAACCAACTTCCATGTATCATTTCCATAAAGTGTAGCCATGCCCTCTTCCATATCTTTTTCTCAATCTGCATTTCCAATTGCATTTTCAAAGCAAGAAGGTTCAACATCTTGTATTACCTTTGTCATGTAGGCACAATAACAAGCCCTGTAACTATCAAATGTCAATCGTTCCACTTAAATTCCGCATTCTCCTAGATCTTCTTGGTCCTGGGTCACTTCTCTTTGTATCATCTAAATATGCCTTTCATACTCTTGGAGTCTTCATAGAGGGTAATCCAAGTTCCTCATCAAGAATCTTTTCTAAACCACTTGAATATCCATCAACATCTTCAAAACTTGCACATGTTTTATGACAAGTAGAAAGCTTTTCTTTACCTTTCTTGGATGTATTTGATGAATTTTCTAGACTGAAATTTTCACATAATCTTGCACTCCATGGATTTGAGTTGGAACTATTGATTGATGATGCATCTAGTCCACTCAAAACCTATGATTTTGCACTTGATTTTTTAGCATTCTCTTCGTCATTTGCTTCAAGACTCAGCCCTTCTTTGACATCGGCATAGAAGCTTGACATTTCATCAAATACCACATCTCTGCTCATCTTCACATGTCATGTGAGTGGGTTATAACATTTATATCTCTTTTGCTCAAGGGAGTATCCAATGAAGACACATTTTTCTACTTTTGGATCAAGCTTCGTCCTCAACTTATCAGGAACATGTACATATGCAATAGAGCCAGAAACTTTCATATGTGATAAGTTTGGCTTTTTACCTATGAACTTCTCTTAAGGTGTAACTTGGTCTACAACAATAGTTGGAGTTATGTTCATGATTTATACAACCATATGCACAGCCTTTGCGTAATAACAATGAGGCATATTCTTTTCAGCCATCAAGGCTCTTGCTATTTCTGCAATATATCTATTTGTGCGTTTAGCAACACCATTCTGTTGTGGTCTGTACCTGCATGAAAATTGGTGTTAAATTCCATGAATTTTAAGAAAATTGGTGAGCTCATTTGACATGTATTCACCTCCTCCATGAGATCTTAATGTCTAAATATACTTCCCTATCTATTTTTCCACCATAGCTTTGAAATTTTGGAAGTGAGTGAATACCTCACTCTTCTCTTTCATGAAATAAACCCACACTTTTTGCGTATGGTCATCAATGAAAGTAACATAAAACCTGCAACCACCCATAGATGTGGTCTTTGTAGGACCCCAAACATTTGTATGTACTATTCCTAGCACATTCTCACTAATGTGCTTGTCATGTGGAAACGATGATCCTGACTGTTTACAAAATTTACATGCTGTACATAGCTTTTGCATCTCCAAAACCTTGAAATTTTGTAGTCCATGAATGATCTCCTTTGACTGCATGAGTTTTAGCCTTTGCAGATTTGCATGTCCAATTCGTTTGTGCTAGATCTCTATATGAGCAATAACTTGTGCACCTTTTGCAAACATGGCTGCATTCATTTCAAGAACTTTCACATTTAAGGTGAACATCCTACCCTCTTTGTTTCCTTTGGTGATCAATCATCCACCATGTTTGCATTCTTGTACATATAACCCATCAACATTGAACTTGATTTGTAATCTCTGGTCAACCATTTCTCCAACAGAAACTAGATTCTTTGTTATGTTTGGAACATGTAGCACATCAACAAGATGTTTTACCTTCCTGTCCTCCATAGATAATGCTATGTTTCTTGTATGCTCAATAGGATACAATGTATCATCACTTGTTTCAACATATGTAGGAACTGGCAATTTTTACAAACTACTAAAACATTCTGCATGATTGGTCATGTGGTTTGAAGTTTGAAGCACCTAAATCAACATACCACACATTATCATTTGATTTTGAAACACCAACAGATATCGTATTCATCATGTGATGTTGAACCATGAACAGCTTCTCAAAATCCTCTACACTTGTGGATGCATAATTGTTTTGCTGCCTTCTATTATTTTGATTCTTCAACTTGTAATCACATTCAAAGTGTCCAAGTTTACCACAATTCTAGAATCCTTTACTATCATTACCTGAATCATTTCTTTGGAAATATTTGCGACCTCTTTTGCTCCCCCTACCTCCAAATTGTCCTCTTCCTCCTCCATGATTCTGTTGTTGACCTTGGTCTTGGTTACTATTTCCTCTTCCACTTCCAAAACCTCTACCTCTACCTCTTCCTCTGGGAGAGTAGAATACCTGATGATAATTGGGCTTTCCTTGGGAGTTTGAATCGTCACAAAGATTCTTTTCTTCAATAATTAGCATGGACACCAAATCATTAAAATTTGGAGTATTTTCTCTGGTCTGTATAGACGTTCTGAATTGCTTATATGCAGCTCCTAAACCATGAAGGCACACTTTCACCTTATCATCATCATCTACATTCATGCCAATAGATGCAAGTGACTCACATATGCTTTTGATCTTAAGGGTGTAGTCCCTTATCAACATGCTCTTCTTTTCCAATGTATGCAACTTGTTCTTGAGTTGCAATTTTCATGCCTTTGTATTAGTCTCAAAGTGACCAAATTTTTCCAAGCCTCTTTCGGAGTCTTGGCATCTTGTATGTGCCCAATCATGCTATCCGATATGCTAAGAGATAGCCAGTAGTGACATTAACTTTCGTGCTCCTTGATTCCATTCCTCATATGCTCGTAACTAGTCCACGGTCCGATTCCTCTTTGGTAATTGCAAAGGATTTTCATTCTCTCCTTCGATGTACTTCCAGTAGCCTTTTCCCATTAGGAAGTTTTTCATTCTGAATCTCCAAGCATGGAAGTTGTTCTTTTCCAGCTTATCGCTCATAAGCTGACTCATTCCATGTGTGTTTGCCATTTCTACAACAATTCACAACACTGCAAAACACTACAAGCAACACTTCTGCTTCAACAGTATCGCTCTATGATGTGACCATTTGATCTCAGAAAAACACACTTTTCGTGAATCAAAAGTACATGGAATCAATTCAAATTCTGGATTTGGAATATATGAGTGTTGTCGAAGACAGCGTAATCTTCACCTTCACCTTCTTCATGAGCTATAACCATGCTGGCTCTGATGGCATGTCACGAGGAAGGAGATAAGGAAGAGAGCTCACACACACACTCTCACTCTCAAGGAGAAGTAGACACACAAATTGAGGCAAGGAAGAATGATCTTCTTCTCCTTCTTCTATTACATAAAAAGGAATGTACAAGAATGACCTAAAACAAGAACACAACAAGTGCAATATATAAAGAGCAATACATAAGGATAAACCTAATGTCCAGGAATGAGTGAGCTGACAAGGAACAAATTTGCCATCAATATCACTAGATAAATCTAATAAAGCTCAATTAAGTATCCCTGACATATACCGGTGTGACCACTATACATGTTAGAGAAATGAAAAATTGATACCTGTCACCCTTGATCATCACATGTTGAGCTTGATATCTCAACAATGGAGAAGAGGGAAAAGATCCTTACTTGTGGGATAGATGAAGCGTACTTGAGAATGTTTGTAGGATTCGAAAAAAAGGTGGAGCATTGAACTCTCAATATCGCTGCTCCATGTGATAACTCGTTTTGTTGTAATGCAAGGAACTAGGGATCTATGGCATCAACTAGCCCATTTCATATTTAGATCTAATGGCATATGGGATCCTTAGACAAATCTTTGACATATGCCATCCAAGTTCAACAAATAAAGACTCCGTTGTCTTTCATGGAAATTTAGCATCCTTGTGGTTCTCTATTCATGAATATATGACATCCATGTTGTGTGGTAAATGTGGCATCCTTGCCACCTAGAGACATATGGCATTCCTAGATTTATAGAAGGGTTTATCATCATGGGGTAGGTTGTGCTTTGGAGCTAATGTCTCATTTTCTTGTGTTTAATGAAAAATTCCTTAGATTCATTGATAGGATTTTTATGTATTGTGATGTTCTTATTTTTTCTAGTCCTTTGTGGTTGCCCTTGTATGTCTTAATTGGTTTGTTCCTTAGAACTTCTTCTTTGATGTTGAATTAGCATCTCAATGGTCTTTGGTTTGGATAGAATATACTGCATTCGTTTGAATTTGACCTTACCGAAGGTCTTTTAATTCCATGTGCATAAAAGTGTTTCATCCTCCTTTTACGTGGACAAGAAAGGTGACAAACTAAGTTAATAGAGAGTATAAAAAATTACATGTATATAAAACATAGAGGGAAGTTCGTATCATGGAAATCATCCATGATGGTCCCTAGTCCCTTTACAAGGATCTTATTTATACCATAACAACACATCGACCATCGAGTGTAAATTTCTATCTATAAACTCATTTTCATATATTATTTGAAACAAAGATTTGTTTCCACAACTAATTCCTTCTATAGTTTCTGAATGATAACATTATTTCTTATCTAATCATTTTGCAAGGTTCCATCTCAACATCATTTAACTATTTTCTTGTAGGTGGCAATGAATTTTGAAAAAGAAATGCTCTTACACTCTTAGAGAAGGAATATCATAATGGTTTTACTCCATCACCTCTGACCCCTTCAATTCATCCATGTATGAGTGTTTAGTTTATCAATTCCTTTCTAAAGTACAAGTGCAATGGGGTATAAGCATACTCATGTGAAGCACTATAGCTTTCTTTCCTCCACACCAAAAAGGTTGTAGCTATTATTGTTACAAAAGACAGTAGATTTGTTCATGTCCTACTCTATATACAGAGTTCTAATGTGTGTTCATCTCGTCCATTCAAGACATGCAATAGGGAATACATGTATAGTGGCCCCTCATATCATTATCTAACTCCTAAATTGTTGAGTTTCTCTACAATGTATGCAATCCAATATGCTTCTCTCAGGATGCATGTGAAAACGGAGGACCGCCGGGGCATTTTTCTCCCTCTTTAGGAGGTTTTCTTCCCCTAGCTTGTATATACACCTATTGCCCTAACGGGCTACTTGTCTTTGTACATTCTACTAGTAATACATTTAGTATTGTGTGTTGAGCTCTAAGCTTCTTCTTCTTCCTTGTGTTGTTTGTATGCTTCTGTAGACTTCTAACTCCAACAATGGGTATTAGAGCAGCTCACCGCTTCATCTAGGGCATTTTCCACACCTCTCTGGTTGTAGTCTCAGAATCACATGAATTTTGGTGAGCATACTCAAGGTGTTTCAGAAATCAAAACTCCTTCGCTCTCTGGTGCCAAAATCGTGATCTGAGCTTCATAGATTCACTTGTTGCACAAATCCTTGAAACTTTGATCTTGTCCCGTCAAACTTCTCAAGCATGCTCACTTTCAGAATTTTCTTCATGTTAGTTGTCATGGGGGTACTTGAAGGAGATTGACTTACAATGATCTGTAGCTCTTGAATTTGCCTTTGTTTTGTGATTACATCTTGAATACTCTGTTGTTGAATCCTTTATTGGTTCTCTCGTATCTCTTGGACTTGTTAATGAATTACTTTAAGTGCAGAAAAAATTTCTTCTCAAATAATCTCCATGGTTCTTGGTCTTGATGAAGGCACTCTTGCCAAAATGTTAGGGGAGCACTAGATTGTGCTCTTTGACTACAATAGACAAGATTTCAAAAATACACTTTTGATTACAAGAACACCCACGAAGGGAAAAAGATACAAGAAGACATGACTGATATAAGATGTCCCACAACCCGAGATCAATAGGTATGGATTACTTGACTAGAGATGATAAAGCAGATCCCACAACTCAGGATCTTAGGTATGGAACAAGATCTCTGGATTACAAGAACTCCCTTCTGGGAGATGAACTGAATACAAGAAAGAACTTGAGAAGATCTCGTACTATGAGATTACAAGAGGACAAGAGAGGATGTCCAAGAACTAGAATAAACAAGACTAGAACAAAGAACAAGAGAAGAACTGGAACTGGAACTTGGAGAGTACTTACTTGGTAGTCACAACTCCTTGAGCTCCCAAGACTGGTATTGGCAAGACTGAGAATGAATGTGGCCAACCCCTCCTGATATAGGTTTCCATGGGTGGTTCCCAAGGGTGGCTGTGAGGTGATGATGTCATCAATGATGTCAATAGATCGATCAGGAGCTGAAAATGTCAGAATTTAGTAAATAAGCAGTTGATCTTAGGGTTTTGCACGTTCTAAATGCAATGGAAGCATTGGTTTATCCTAATTCTAAACCAATCATGAGATATGGAAAGTAACATGAAATCTAAGGTTTTAGATGGTTTTCTTTGTGTCCATGACATGAAGTAAGGATCCCTCAACTTCTAGATCACGGTATTATGTACCTTTCATTAATGATTTCACTAGATGGAATATCTTATATTTTATGAAGCACAAAGATGAAGTACTCACTTGCTTTAAAAAGTATCCTGCACTTGTGGAAAAACAAACAGGAAGAAGTCTAAAGAGACTAAGGTCAGATGGAGAAGGTGAGTACTTCTTAAATGAGTTTATGCATTCTCGTAGGATAGAGAAATCAAAAGGCAAATCACAAGGTATATCCCTGAACAAAATGGGGTGGTAGAGGAGGAGAAATAGGTTAAGTGTTGAAACAGCTAGATCAATGCTAAATGGGAAACAATTACCTAAATATTTGTGGGCAGAGTGTAGCTACTACCACGTATCTTTTTAATAGGTTGCCATCAAAATTACTTGATGGGATGACCCCATATGAAGCATGCCATGGTACAAGACCTTCACTTGATCATTGCAAGATCTTTGGATGTGTGGATTATGTGCATATCCCCTCTCAAATCAAAGGTAAGATAGACCCTAAGGCAGAGAAGTGCATCTTCATAGGGTTTGGTTTGAATCAGAAAGGATACAGGTTTTATAATCCATCAAACAAGGGATTTATGGTCAGTAGAGATGTTGTGTTTGATAAGAATGATTCTTGGTTTGAAAGCGAATGGAGGAAAGTTAATTTGCCATATGACTTGGAAGAGGAATTTCCAATCCTCACTAAGGAGGAATTTCCAATCCTCATCAACCTAGAAGAATTCAAGGCATGGAAATCAAAGGGAAAGGTCAAGATGAAGAAGTTGGAGGACATACTTGAATCATCTAACCAAGCAATCAGAAGATCACAAAGGGAGAGCAAGAAGCCAATCAGATGTGGGTATGACACTTTTTTAGTTACTAAGCATTCTATTTATCTTGGCAAAGATTTATCACTTGAAGAGCCATCGACATATGAAGAGGCAAAGACCAAGGCAAAATGGAAGGAAGCTATGGATGAAGAAATTGAAGCAGTCAAGGAGAATGATACTTGGGACCTAGTTCCAAAGAAGGAGTCTATGAAGCTAATTGGTACTACATGGATCTACAAAATCAAGAGAAATTCAAATGGATCAATAAATAGGTACAAAGCTAGACTACGGCTAAGGATTTTGCACAAACCCAAGGAGTTGATTATGAAGAAACCTTTTCAACTATGGCCAAAATGCCAAGCATCAGGGTATTGGTAAGTGTGGTTGCATCAAAGAATTGGAATATTTACCAATTGGATGTAAAAAATGCTTTTTTTAATGGTTGGGTTTATGAGGAGGTTCACATGGCTCAACTCCTAGCTATGAGGACCCAAGCAAGGTAAATTATGTGTGTAAATTGAATGAAGCTCTTTATGGATTGAAGCAAGCACCTAGGGCATGGAACCATAGGTTGACTACATACCTTCAAGATCAAGGATTCATCATGAGTAAAGCAGACACTTCTCTATTTTTTAAGAGAAGTAATTCAGAGGTGATATACCTATGTGTGTATGTTGATGATATCATAATTATAGGTAATGATGCTAATGGCATCAAGTAGATCAAAAATCAAATGATGCAAGAGTTCAAAATCAATGATCTAGGGTCACTAAAGTATTTTCTTGGACCTGAATTTGTCTACAAAGATTCTGGATTTATATCACTCAAAGCAAGTATGTGCAAGATATGTTGAAGAAATTTCACTTGGAGAATGCCAAGATAGCAAGCACTCCTATGGAGGTAAACCAAAAATTAAGTGCTCATGAAGGTGATGTGCTTGAGGATCTTTTAGGATACCAAAGCATAGTTGGAAGCCTAAACTATGCTACATTGAAAAGAATTAATATTGCTTATGGAGTACGTGTCTTAAGTCAATTTATGCACAAACCTAGAGCATCTCACTTGGAAGCTGCAAAGAGAATTTTGAAGTACCTTAAGGGTACTCAAAACCAAGGTTTATACTTTCCTTATATTTGAGATATGGACATCAAAATATACTCAAATGTAGGTTGGGTAGGTTGTAAGAATGACAAGAGGAGTACCTCATGTTATCTCTCCTTTGTAGGTGATAAGACCATTTCATGGACTTCCAAGAAGCAACCTACTCTTGCTTTATCTTCAATAGAGGCTGATTATAGAGGACTAGCCAATGCTACTCAAGAAGCAATTTGGATTAGAATGCTTTATGCACATGTGGGATTACAAGCTAACTCTCCAATGATTTTTGGAGACAATACAAGTTCTTTACATCTTGTAGAAAATCCTATCTATCATGATAGGACCACGCATATAGAGTTCCACTATCATTATGTGAGAGAGAAGCTATTGAGCATGGAAATTCAATTGGCATATGTATCAACCAATATGAAATGTGCAGATTTATTCACCAAAGTACTTGATGGCACTAAACTTTGCAGGTTTAAAGCTATGATTGGATTGTAGGACATTCAAGAAGATTGGTGAAGACCAAGCCAAGATGTTTGGCTTGAGGGGCGAGTGTTGGTGCAAATGCCAAGCCTTCACACTTGGCTAGGCATTGGAACAAGCTATGTGTACTTCTTGCAAATTCACATGAACCATTGCTTATGGATTGTTACCATTTACTCTTTGTTAAAGTCATTTACATTAAACGAATCTTGTAAAGCCTACAAACTTGTGGAGTTTGGAAGAGCTAAAGCTAGGAATCATCTTGGTGGAATATCTCATAATTTGAAGGAGAACTTTTAGGTGAAAGCCAAGTTTAAATTTGAATTCAAACTTGGAGGCAAGTCATCTATAAAAATGATTGTAAAATCTTGCGAGATAAGCTATCCATTATCGTGCCCTAGTTGATCACATTGTAGAGAGTGTCTGGCTCACACTATAGTCTACACCTCATTATTATTGGGTATTATTATTCATGCCAATGATCATGTACATCATTGTCATATAATACAACATATTATTCATCATCTCTATTGGTCTCTATGTCATTATCACTCAGAACAATGTTCTTTTCTTGATCATATCTCAGTCATTACTCAATCATTGTCAATGTTCTATGGCTCCTTGAAATCATCTCTAAGTCTACTACGTGCGGAAAAAATTTGACGACATTCCATTTAGCAGATTGGGAGAAAGGTGTCTCGAAGTGGTCACTCGTCATTCTCGACAGAGGTCCTAAAAAGTCAGGGGTAATGTTTCACTTGCCAAATTCATTTCTCTTTGTATATTCAATCATTTTGAGTGATTGCACTTAGAATCATTAGCTTTTTAAGTTAGTTAGATATCCCTTGAAGGAAGTTTTCTAATTCATACTATGCTAGAAGCATTGAGCTTAACAAGCAGCAGGTTTGTGAACCAAAATAGAAAGTTTTTGATGACTTGTGACTTGTGAAGTTATCTGTTTTGGATTAATCATTACATGCATCATCTCCAAAGTGCATATGCACTTATTTAGTGTCATTGGAAAGCTAAAAGGGCCTACAACTCAACTCTAAGGTGAAAGAGGGCAGGTATAGAGCAAGGATTAACAATAGATACTCATTTCTTCGAGTTTCCATCCATCTTTCCCAACATACACCCCAAATAAATGGGATTGTAGAGAGGAAAAATAGTCACTTAGCCAGAGCAGCAAGATCGATGCTCAAGAAGTTGAATGTGCCCAATTGGTATGGGAAAGATGTAGCATGTACAACCATCTACATCATGAATAGATGCCCCACTTTAGGTGTACATGTTTTAAGACCATATGAAGCATGGTATGGTAGGAAACCACATCTATCTCATCTCAAGACTTTCAATTGAGTAAGTTACGGGCATGTGCCTTATGAATTGATGCATAAACGTGTAGCAAAAGTTTAAAGTGACATTTTACTAGACATTCAAGCGAGAATAATGATTTTAGATGATATGATACTAGAATCAAAGGGCTAAAGGTATACAGAGATGTTATCTTTCATGAATGTGTACCATGCTATGGTGCGAAAGATTCATTGGATGTTCAAGACATACAAGATGCTTAGAGAGGACATAAAGACCAAGGAGTATGGAGATTTCTAGTCCTTCAATGTCGCTGACAACAACAAAGGGAATCGAGACATTTCTTTGGAAAGGGATATTGAGAAGCAGCTTCAAGTGAATAAATTTCTACAACACGCAAAGGCAAGGACGAGGAAGATGATCGAGATAATCTATTGGTAGAGATGAATACCAACAGAGAAGGGGATTTTAAAAAGATAGCAACTCCAAGTTTAAAGAAATCAAAAGCAAGAATTAAAAGATTTATTCTAGCCCCTCAAGAGAGAAGAAGCTCAACAAGGGAAAGGTATCTAGTTCAACGATTAACTTATGACTCTTTCATTGCCAAATATTATGCATACATAATTCAAGCAGTTGGATGTCAAAAAAAGCATGAAGAATGGATCCAGGCCATTCAAGAAGAAATAAAAGCACTAGAGGAGAACCACACTTGGTCATTGGTTCCTAAGACCAAGGACATGAAGGTCATCGACAAAAAATGGGTGTACAAGGTTAAGAGGAATTTGGATGGTACCATATCTCGATATAAAAGCAGATTAGTTGCCAAGGAGTTTTCACGCACCTATGGCAGTGACTTTAAAAATACCTTTAGCTATGTAGTAAGGATGAACACGGAAAGAACGCTCATTCCAATCTGATTTTCCATGCTAGTTCTAAGCGCATTAAAATTTGCTTCAACTTCATGAGAGAAAGGTTGATTGCAATGGATCGTGTACAAAAGCCTTGAAAAGAGAGCTACTTAAATTTAGGAGAACCATTATCATGGTAGAATTAAGCTCAAGCTTTGAGGGGGAGTGTTATAAATCAAGCTTTAAAACCTGACGAGATATATTTTTCAGATGTTTTGGTGATTAGCTATTTTGGTGTATTAGTGTTCAAGTATTTGTTCTCATGTGCCCGTGTTCCATTCAGGTGTGCAAATGTTCCAAACATTTGTGATGATAAGAGGAAGTATCATTTAGAGCCTTCATATCATGAATTTCATCTACCATGAAGTCTCAACCACATTTCTAAATCATAGCTTACCAAAATTGTTAAATGGTTGATTGCAAAGTTATTGCAAAATTGTAAAAATACTTTTGATAGGCTATGTGTGTATAAATTCAATTCATGAATGTACGTGTGTATAAATCGAATTCATGAATGTACGTCCACAACTTCTACTCTCTTGCTAAGTTGCTTAAGAGTTTCAAGAGGTTGCTACATGCAACCCCCTTTGCTGAATTAGTTATTTTTTACTTCTTTATAGTTAATCACTACTTACTACCTCTCTAAGCAGTGAGATCATTTCCAGAATGATAGTTTTTTTGGTTTTAAGTCCTTCTTCTAGTTTTCATTTGAAGTGATTTTACTTGTGTTAGATTTTACATATAGGGTACTAAGTGTGGTACGAACTTTGTGAATATTCTTTGAGTGAACTCCGAGTGAGGTTGGAAACAGCGATGGTGTGTCTACACATAGGCAAACAATATGACAAAGAATTACTCTAACATGCAAATGCTGTTTATCCATGCTCGAGTATGCAAATCAAGTATCTTCACGTTAGCTGGATAATTGAGAGTGTCTACTTTCATTCTTGAAAGTTTTGTTTTTATTTTTTTCATGTTTATTTTGACTTAGAGCCAAAACTATGACTATGCATCACTGTCAAAAAAACAACTTATTGAGGACCTACAATCTTCCAAAGTTGCATAGGGGTTTTGATCCCCCCCCCCCCCCCCAAAACGCTACCATCACAAGATCTAAATTGTTCTAAATTCTAGGAGATCTTTTTCAATTTTTGAATCTATCAATTGATACTCGTACAAGTTCATCACGGGAATGCTTGGCTACATCAAGCACACTATAAAAAAGGGTTGTACTACCTTGATGGAGATGGATTACAACCAAAAGGTATTAGTGATGCTGATTGGGATGGTTCAAAAGAGAACAAAAGGAGCACACCTGGCTATGCCTTCATGCTAGGTTAAAGAGTCATTTCATGGATTTCTAAGAAGAAACCTATAGTGGCATTAATATCTATTGAGGCTGACTATAGAGACTTTGTTGTCATGATCTTATCTCATGTGCACATAGAGGTTATGAATAGAGAAAACACACAGAAAAATAGAGACACCAATAGATGAGACAGTATGCAATATTGAGTGCAATCTCCCCCCATGCACTCTGTCTCGATAGTCCACAAAGTGCATGTATTTATAAGAATTCTTGATTACGTCGAAAAGAATGGTTACATGAGAGTGGCTTCGAAAAGCAAATGTGAAACTAAAAGTTGGTAACTTTTACAAAAATCATTTGCTTTCAATATCAGAAACTGTGGTCTACAATGACCCTTATTCTAACCACTACTTTTCTAACTGTTTCTAATAATAGAACCTTCTATGCAGGTTTATTTATAAACTAAATAAATTACAATTTCGATTATTGATATCCACCCGAGAGTCAAATTATTGATGTCCGCCTTTTCATGCCTTTCGCGCTCCTCACGAACCTTGAGCTGCTATATCAAAAACATCAAAAACACATTAACACATTGATAATTTAACACTCCAACAATGCACTATTCAACATATTCCATAATTCATAACAACCTTAGTCTTTCTACATGTGAGATCATGCGAGTTAAGAAGCTCTTCATTGAATTGGATGTGAAGGCGAAAGAGTTTATAGTATTTGAAGATGAGATATCAAAAATTAATCTAGCAAGCAACATGCTACTAAGATTTTGATTAAAATGTATTTTCATGCATCATAGTTTTCCAAAAGTCATCTTATCTGATCATGATGTTTGTTTTCACAATCATTTTTTAAGCTGCTTTGTTTCAACATTTTGGTTATAAAATAGATTTTAATTCTACATTTCATCTAGAAAGTAATCAATAAATTGAAGCTACAAATAACATTATTATTGATTTATTGTGTTGTTATTCATTAGATAGTCCCACTAATTGAGATGCAAATTTGGCATTGATTAAATTTTCTAACAATAATGCATTACACTACTACTGGCCATGCACCTTTCAAAACTATTTATAGTAAGAAGCTTCCCACTCCCATGTCACTACCCCAAAATGAAATTCCTATTACTAACTCAATTTCTAAAGACGCTACACATTACAACGCTCACAAACACATTAAGAAAAGTTAGGAATGTTGCGCACATAGTTTTAATAAGAAACACATAACAATAGAATTGAGGGAAAATTTTAGTATGGTTATGTATCATTAAATGATGTTTAAAAAATATTCTAAAAAATCCTAAAGGTAAACTTGCACCAAACTATTCATACAAAATCCATAAATCTTTTGACAGTAGGTTACTAATAACATCCAATGGAGCTTTATCACTAACTCCTAATCCTGATGATTCCCATTTGCTTGAAGAAGAATAAAAATTGTGAGTTCCTAAGAAGATTACAGATTATGATGTAAATACTACATGTACAAGTACCCAATATCATAGATATTTAGTGAAGTATAAGAAATCATTCTATTGAAAATTGTGAGTGGATCCATAAGACTTCTTTGATGCATCATTATGATCGCTTAAGTTTTGCATATCATACACAAACACAATAGTTTAGCTCCTTCAAGATACATTTCCACACATATGTTTCTACATGGGACATGCTTATGTTTGTTCAGTGATGGGACATGTCATAGGCCATCCATGTGCATTTAATTTATATCAATTGTGATTAGCTTCTTTTTCAACGAGGGGTATATTATCACTATGGAATGTTGAATTTTATAGTCTAATTTATTGATTTACTATGTTTTGTGTTTTGATATATTAGGTGAAGGTTCACGATGGAGTGGATGAACATGAATAAGTGTGTGTGTGTGTGTGTGTGTGTATATATATATATATATATATATATATATATATATATATATATATATATATATATATATATATATATATATATATATATATATATATATATATATATATAGAGAGAGAGAGAGAGAGAGAGAGAGAGAGAGAGAGAAGGACGCATGTAGAGGGTTCTTTCTTATAGAATATTGAGTTTTGGAGTTTAATCTAATGTGTTATTAATTTTTTTTCTATTTTTATATAGCATTTGAAGACCTCTGAAGGTTTGGATGGACATGGACATTCTAGATGTGTCTAGATACAAATAAGATACATTTTATTTTATATATATTTTGTAAATAGACTCCTTGTAGAGGGTTGTTTCTAGAAATTCATAAAAATTTGTGGTTAAGATCAGGATTGCTATAGGTCATGTCTTTTGTAAATAAAACCACACACTCTCCTTAAAAGAGAGAAAAAATTTACTTTCATGCATGAATTTTGAAGCACCACCCTCATAGTAAACTCTATTTTCAATGTAATACAAATCATATAAAAACACTTACTCTATAGACTCATTAAAGAGAGTGCATGAGGAGAAATTACACCCAATACTATGTATTGTATCCTCTACCAAATATCTTAATTTTACTATGTTTTTAGTTTTTGTACTCTTTTTGTATGCTATGAGGATGACATCCCTTGTGGTTGGTGGACTAGAAAGTATAGAATATCTTCTCTTTCGATCAGTTCTTTCTACAATGATTATGATTTGATGAGTGCAATTGATAATTATTATGGTTGAGTATCAACACTAAGAAGACGAACAACCAAGAACATTAAGTTAGTTGTATATATGTTCAATGTCTATCTGTCCTTGATTGAATGATAAGAAATTCCTTTGTGAAACCATGTGTGTGTACCTAAGTCATAAAGTCTTAGAGACTTGTGCTAGCTGGGACTATACCTCAATTACCCACAAGTGCATATAGCGGTGGATTAATACATGCTTTAAATATCAATCCATGGAGATAGACATATCAAGTGTATGAGGACATGTGCATACATAATGGTTAAGGAAGTGAAATGACCAACAATGCATATACAATAGACTCATCTACCTCTTATGCCATTTATCTCACTGAAAATGCATGTCGCAATACTTGTAGCAATAGTAAGCACAAATTAGGCCTTTTCTCTTAGCTCTGATATCCAAATATGGTCAATAGTGGGATCTTTTTGAAGTTTTTAATGAGACGCATCTAATGCTCTTTCTTTAGCCTAATCTAACAAACTCACTTTGAGTTATAAAAAAAATGCAGAGGGGTGGGAAACATCTACTCTTGTTCCACAACTGACAATCTTCACACATGTACTACAATGGCATAAACAAGAGGGGGAGGGGTAGAAAACACTCCTAGACACACATTTGAAGCATTAAACACACATGCAAGATCTTGGAGAAGAGGATACTTAAGAGAGAAGAAGCAAATTTAAAACTACTGCTTGATTACTCATAATGGCAAAAAGTGATTACAAAGAGTCCTTGAGTGACTTATATACTTATTTCACACATGACACCGGCACTTTTACTGAAAGCCACTAGATCCATACTAATAGACAAGGATTTTGTTACAAGGTTATGGATTCATGCATCTAGAGGACTCCCCTATAGCATTTACATGGCTTTTGATCTCATATCATGAAAACTTAAAGAAGAAAACTTATACTCAATTTTGAAAATTTGTGGGCATCCTTCTCTTTGCTTCTTCCTTCTGCAACACTCTTCCCCACCTAGTTAGTGTCATCCCTTGCTAGATTTTGTGGTTTTCCCTAGAACTCAATTAAGTGGTTGATTCTATCTCCGCTTAACCTCATGCCATATGTTTAATTGTCCACTATGAGCAATTATGAAGGCCTTTAACATTTAGAGGTAGTTTATATTTTTGTAACTACACACCACCAATGGTCAAGGAAGCCTTCAGGACTATCACAAAATTTGCTACCTTGTCCTAATCTTCAGTCCAATGGTTCTGTTTGCCTCTTCCTATTCCTTATATCAACACGTTAGAGTTGTTGTATTATATTCAAGCTGCCATACATGTATCCATTGATGAACATTGTACTTTTTTTAGTCAGGGTGATGCTTCAAAGGTCCTATTATAAATCTTTGTTTATGTCCATGGGGACATGTTGCATTATCTTAAGCCTGTTTAGTTCTTTTCACCACATGCACCTAGGGATCTAGTAGTAACATTTGTTGGTCACCTTTCACTAGGGTTCTTCCTAGCATTGTTAGAAGGACCTTATGCTTGTTTTGACTTCTTTTTTCACACTCTTTGGGTCGTCCTTGTTTAGCATTGAAGCTTGATGCATCCCTCTATGGGGCTTTGGGCAAAGGGTGAGTTGTCTTATTGAATTACATTGTCTTTTGATTTTCTTCTTCTTCTTCTTTTGGTACATTCTGCCTCCACATGTCCCTCCTCCTGAACTCTGTCATCCCCAACATGCTTTGATAGGAAATATGAGTATGTTCAGAGGGCAGTGCACTCTTGTTGATTAAGAAAATTTTCTTCACATATCATTAACTCCTTCCATTGACTAGACTTAATGTCATCATTTGGTGCTTATCTCTAGTTGGTGACAAAACTTAACTCATATGCGACAAGTTGAGCATTTAAGTTTGTGGACATCTTCAAAAATATGTTGGAATCCATTTCACAAAATCGCATAAAAAATGCTTTTTCAAATGATTGTATGTATGGACTTAGAAAAAACATTAGTCTAGAGTAGATGGCCATTAAGGTGAGGCAGGTTGGCCTTTGATTAATGTCGATAAAATCTGAGAGAGGTATATTTTGCATGTTTGAAAACCTTTAATACTATGAGAAGCATGCTAATTTTTCATTTTGATTGCTAAATCTGGGATCGATGCATATGGTGATAACCAAATTTCAATAGTCTATACCATGTAATTTTATGTTGGTATGTAGTTATGTGGTGGGCTCGATAATAATGGATCATTGAGCCATTAGTTATCTATTGTGGCATTAAGTTGTTCTTCCCAAAGTTGTGTCCATGATCATCATCATGCCATAGGACAAAAAGAAGGCTTTACCTTGCGTAAGTATGTTGCTTCTTCTCAGTACACCTAGAATGTAGGATTTTTTCCAAAAAATTGTGTTTTCATACCGGATCAACTTTGTCAAATTCTTCTTTTGTATATGAAAATGTATTAACCATAAAGCTCAATTGTTGGTCTAGCTATGTCTGTGTAGTCCTTGTCATATATGTTCATCTCACTTCTTTGAGTATCTTGTATGGTACACTAAAAGGCTTTATGATCCGATCTAAATCTCTTTATGATCTTATCTAAATCTTTGCTTTTGAAATTTGCTTCTTTCAGAACTTTGACCACTACAGCTTCAAACTTTTCCATGAGTGGAGACACCAGTAGAGTACACTCTCTTTGGTTTACTTATGCAATGTGTAGCATTGCTTGTTCCTCGACTGCAACATGTCTAGGTGAAGTAGTGATGGGGGAAGAAAGAAGGCATACCTTAGTCTCCATAGTAGCTACTTTAGAGCTCAAAACTATTGGTGTCCCCATGTTTGCTTGCTTCTCCACCTGAGCTTGTAGAACTATAAGTGCATCTTTGTCTTTTATTTTTTCTCTTGCTATTGTAAGTGCTTTCTCACTTTGTGGTTGGCGTTCACCTAGTGTGGCTATTTGACATGCCTCTTCTTTGCATTGTTCTACATGCTTTGACTCCATTGTTTTCCATTTATTTCTTAGCTCATTTACATAATTCAAATACTTGTTCCCATTGCATTCTCAACTCTTGCTCCTGTTTGAGCTAATTGAATATCTTTCTAATTGTGCTCATAGTTCCACCATATCTTCGCCTATAGAGTCGACAATACTGATGGTCTGATTGAGTAAGAATGAAGTCATCAACTCTTTGTTTCTCTTTCACATCATATCTGCCTCATCCATATGTATTTTTATTTGTGTTTCTGGAATTTTTCTTCTATTAAGCAATCACAGTATCTCTACTTCACTTCTCTCATATTGACATTTGACTTCCTTTAGTTTACTCATGCATGCCTTTTCTTCTTTGAGCTTATTGGATTCCTCGAATGCTTTTTGAGGTCTTCTTCTTTCTTTAGCAAAGCCTATTGAGATTGCATTACCTGTGACGACAGTTGTTCACTTAAGACTTTGAATCAATTCTTTTCCACATGAATCTGTTTATATTCTTTATCAATTTCCATCGTGTGTTTGAGTATCAATGGCCATTTTGCATATATACGTCTTCTACAGGGCGATTGTTCACTGCTTGTACTTTAGTAATCACATTTGTGTCTATCTCATTTGCCTTACTAGATACTTATTTTTGGTCTACAACTTGATCAAGTTCATCCCACTTGCCATCATTGTTCCTTTTGGTGTGGATATCCACATTCATGGTGGATATTTGATGATCATTTTGAGCTTTTAATGAAGAGCTTGAATTTTCTAGTACCAATTCTTTATAATTATGTAGCTGTGTTAATCTCTTACCCGATTGATTTGGTTGCACCATACTAGTTTGTTGATTGTGATGCCCGTGAAGAAACAAGTTGACTTGGCCCTCTTTGTACTTATGAGTTTGTAATAGGGCTTCATGTAATTCAGCTTCCAGTACACTATATCAAGGGTACATCAACATTGTGGATATCGAGGGTCATGTTTCAACATCGATATGACCATTGAAAACGGTTGAAAAAAGCAAGGAGGCCATATCAACGGTCATTTGATCATTGGTGTAGGTGTTAAAAATAAATTGCCACTATACGCATAAAAAATTAGCGATTTCCATTAGAGGCATCAATATGAGCATTGGTATGAGTGTTGGTAATTACCTAGAAATATTGGAGCTCATACTAATGCCCGTACTAGTGCTCGTACTGATGATCATGTCGGCGATAAGGTGTAACTCGATCCAAGAGCAAAAATTTGACATTTGCTCACATTTTGAGCTCAGTTCTGCTATTGTCGAGTTTCTGTGCATGAATTGCATTATGATCATATTGTGTACACACACATTTCTCTCTCTACACTCACCTCTCTCTTTCTCTAGATCTTGAATTTTGGTAAGTATCACACATACGATAGCACCATCTCTCTTTCATTGTGTGCATACATACATACACACATATGCATACACATACTCATACTCATATACATATTACATACACACATGCATATTCATGCATATGCCTACATGCATTCATATATACATATACATACACACTCGCATATATATACACACTCATTCACATATATACATACACACTCACATACATATTACATAAATGCATGCATATACATACACACACATACATATACGCACATGCATATGCATACATAGATACACACACATATACATACATACATGTACACACACACACATATATATACACATGCATATGCACACATACATACACAAACATATGCATACACATACTCACATGCATATTACATATACACATGCATACGCATGCATGCATTCAAATATACATATACATACACACTCACATATATAC
>CM035420.1:73847899-73857899 GCA_020310875.1 Ceratopteris richardii
TGTAGGAAGATCACTCCAAGAAGAACAGGTCCATTATATGTGTTGCAGATCAAGCTTTCCTGGCTAGTCAGAAGGGCAAAGGAAATGGAGCTCTTCTACTAGTAAGCAGAAATTTGCAAATGTTGCACAATCAAAGAACCAGGATAAAGATGAGAAGAAATCAGAAAAGCAGAAATTGTTTTGCAAGTACTGTAAAGGAAATGATCATATTATAAAGAACTGTCCAAAACTGGCTGCTAAAGAGGAAAAGAAGAAAGAGGCTGGAATGGTTGTTGCAGAGGCCTCTACACCAAAAACAGAGTCTACAAATCTTGTGTAGGAAGAAGAATGGGTGTTTACTACTGTCTGCAGTTTTGACCCATCTTCTCATGATTAGTGCATGTCTGTAGTAGACTCAGATGTTTGGTACTTTGACAGTGGGGCGACCAAACATATTACCTCGCAGCGCAGTTTCTTCTCTTCACTCGAGCCTGCCCCTACAAGGAATACTGTCACATGCGCCAATAACTCCTCTTATCCTGTTATGGGAGTTGGTAAGATCATTCTGACTACTGCTGATGGTAGTTCTTTCACTTTGTCAGATGCTTTATTTGTGCTAGGGATAAAAAAGAACATGTTATCAGTTTCTGCATTAGTCAAGATTGGCTTGGTTGTGAAATTCGTTGATGACAGGTGTACAGTCCATGATCTCTCAAATGGAGATGTGATTATTGCTTCTGGCATTCTATGTCGTGGGTTGTATAAGCTCATAGACTATGAAAGATTAGTGAATGATTCAGCATGTGCAGTTCATGATTCTCTGGCTATGTCAGATGCAAAGCTTTGGCATGCACGCTTTGGTCATCTGAATTTTTCTAGTTTGTTATGCCTGCAGAAATCTGAAATGGTGTCCTCCTTGCCCAAACTTGAAGCACCTGGAAAACATGTTTGTGAAGGCTGTATTTTGGGCAAAATGCAGCGTTCTTCCTTTCCAAAAGATGGTTCAGTTTGGGCTACACAAAAATTGCAGCTTGTACATAGTGATGTCTGTGGTTCTATGTAGACATCCTCTTTTGGAAACTACCTTTACTTCATGACTTTCATTGATGATTTTTCCAGGCATGCATGGGTATATCCACTCAAAGCAAAGTCCGAAGTGTTCATGTGCTTCAAACAGTTTTTGGTTTTCGCTGAAAATCTGTCAGCATGTAAAATGGGCACCCTCCGTTCTGATCGAGGGGGGGAATATATGTCTTCAGATTTTAATGCATTTTTGGCTGAACGTGGGATAAAACACTAGTGTACAGTGCTGTATACACCTCAACAGAATGGAGTTGTTGAACAAAAGAACAGGTCACTCATGGAGATGGCAAGGTGCATGGTCAAAAGTCAGGCTTTACCACATAGTTTCTGGCTTGAGGCTGTCATGTGTGCAGCATATGTACTGAACAGGTGTCCCACTAAAGCCTTGCAGTCTATCACTCCATATGAGGCTTGGCATGACCACAAGCCATCTGTTGCTCATCTGCGTGTTTTTGGTTGTTTGGCATATGCATTAGTGCCTGAACAACATCGCATAAAATTGGATGATAAGGCAGTAAAATGTATTTTTGTTGGGTACAGTTCTGAAAGTAAAGGCTATCGTCTGTTTCATCCACAGACTAAACGCATTCTGGTTAGCCGTGATGTTGTCTTTGTGGAAGATGCTATTCAGCCATTGCCTTCATGTACTAAGGAGACATATGTTAGCTCCAAAGACATGTATGATACTTTGATGCCTCTTTTTACAGGTGGACAGGCTAGTGCTGGTCCTAATGAGGCAACTTCTCAGCCTTTGCAGGTTTCATATGATGATGCAGCATTCCATTTCTGATGCAGGTTTACATGATGCACTTGTTGATGAGAGAGCTGATATTGAGCAGGCAAAAACTATGCCAAAATGGCTGGTGCAGACTTTGCGTGACAGCAAATTAGATGCACCTTTGTCATATCGTACTCGTTCAAGCTCTCATAGTGCCTCCTTTACATCAGATTGCTATGCTATGGCTGCATCTAGTCTCTGTGATGAGAATGAGCCTGTTTCTTTTGATGAAGCACAAAATTCAGAAAATTGGATGGTTGTTATGCAATCTGAATATGATGTTATAATGAAGAATGGTCTTTATGTGACTTGCCTCCTGGCAAGAAGGCCATTGGCACTAAGTGGGTATACAAGCTGAAGCGTAAACCTGATGGTACAGTTGACAGGTATAAGGCTAGGCTTGTTGCAAAGGGTTATGCATAGGAAAGAGGCATTGATTTTGATGAGACCTTTGCACCTACATGTCGTATGACTATTGTTCGGAGCATTCAGCCCATCATGGTTGGAATATACATCAGTTGGACATTAAAAGAGCATTTCTGAATGGTGACTTGCATGAAGAAGTGTATGTTTTTCAGCCCCGTGGCTTTGTGAAGAAAGGGCATGAAAACTAGATTTGTAGGTTAAAGAAGGCATTATATGGTTTAAAACAAGCACCATGTGCTTGGTATGAGAAGATACATGCCTATCTGATTGCACATGGTTTTGAGAACAGTCCAAGTGAAAGCACCTTATATGTTAAACGTGCTAATGATGTGCTTCTGATCATTGTTGTCTATGTTGATGACATGTTGCTCACTGGTCCTATTGAGGCACATATTGCTGATTTTCAGGCTGATTTGCATGCCTCATTTGAGATGTCTGATTTGGGGCATTTGCATCACTATTTGGGCATTCAGTTTATGCACGTTGATGGTGGAATGGCTTTGTGTCAAACGAAATATATTGACACATTATTGCACCATTTTGGCCTTGAAGACTGTAAGCCTATTGCCACTCCTATGGAGACATGTTTACGATTGAGTCTTCATGATGCTGGAGATGCATTTGATGCTGTTCTCTATCAGCAAGCTGTTGGATGCTTGATTTACTTCTGCATTACTCGGCCAAATATTCAGTTTGCTGTCTCACAGATGCGCAGGTTTATGCATTGCCCAGGAGTCACGCATTGGAAAGCGGTTAAGCGCATCTTTCGCTACTTGAGTGGTACTCGGAAACTTGGGTTGTTTTATCCCAAGGGGGGATCACTACCGCCAGATTTGCATGCTTTTTCTGACTCAGATTGGGCTGGTTGCTATGACACTCGTGTGTCCACTAGTGGTTTTTGCTTCATGCTTGGTAGCTCATGTATATCTTGGTTGAGCAAGAAGCAGCCTACTGTGGCCACTTCCAGTTGTGAGGCTGAGTATAGGGCAGCTTTCACAGCGACTGTTGAGTGTGTGTGGCTCAGACGCCTTATGGCTGATTTGGGTGTTGGCCAGTCTTCTGCCACCACCATCTTCACTGACAGTGAGAGCGCATTGGCAGTTGCGAGGAACCCTGTGTTCCATGCTCGCACTAAGCACCTTGAGGTGCATTATCACTATGTCAGGGAGAGGTTCTCTGCTGGGGAGATCAGCTTGGCATATGTGCCCACGCAGGAGAACATTGCAGACCTTTTCACGAAGGCTCTGCCTAGGGAGAAGTTTGAAGCTTTCCGCAAAGCTTTGGGCTTACTTCCTTTTGTGGAGTGATTTCCACATAGCTTGGCACTTCCTTATACATGAGTGCCAGCTCCTTGTTCACCGCATCACTCCCAGGGGGGATTTGTTGATATATTTAGGTAGTGATGTGTGTGAACACTCTAGGACTGCCGGGGCACTTTTTTCCCTCTTTAGGAGGTCTTTTTCCCCCGGCTTGTATATACGCCTATTGCCCTAATGGGCTACTTATCTTTGTACATTCTCTAGTAATACATTCTGTATTGTGTGTTTGTGCTCTAAGATTCTTCTTCTTCCTTGTGCTCTTCGCGTGCTTCTGCAGACATCTATCTCCAACATGGGTTATGAGTTTGTAAGCATCAGTTTGATTATTCAATTTGCTTGTGTTCAGCATGTCAGGTATGTTCATCTAATCTTTTGCATATTTATTGTAGGAGTTGCAGTGGGCCATCCTCCGATGCAAACCGAGGAGGCTTATGGATATCGTCATGGATTGCGTGTAGTGTTGGAGGAATTGGAGGGATGCGGTGCGATCATTTCATGGTAGCGTCTATGATGAGGTGAGCTTATAAACTTAGTTTGGTGTTTTTAGTTGTTGTTTATTAATATCATGTCAATTTGTCTCATTTCACACATATCCTTTGTTGCAAGACTGTAGGAGGTTTCCATTCCTCTAGGCATATGAATGGAAGTGCTTTGCCACAATTTTGTATTAGACTTCTATATAGCAATGGTGTGCGATAAGTTTGTATTTGGTTCCCATATCACAGTGCTTTGCCACATTTTGTATTTGGGTCATATATGTCAATGGTTTGCCACACTTTTCTACATGGTTCATTCATGGAATATATATCTCTTTATCACACTTTTGTACCTTGTTCATGGTTTGTGGTTCATTGTGCTCATATCTTTTGTGTCTGATAGTGTTTTGCTTTATCAAATCGTCTTTTGGTTGCTACTCATCTAAATATTAGATCATCAACCACTACAATACATATTACATATACTCGGTTTTCTTTGGGCAGAGTGTATTGTCTTTTGCTACAAAACCTTATGGCAATGCTACTTTAGCATGAGATAACACAGTCTACCCAAAAAAGAATTTGCATATTTGGTCATCAGTATAATACACATCAGTATATTCAGTGAAATACCGATATAATACTAGTGGGCATACTGACACTTATACCGATGCTGAGGCAAAAATAGCACCGTGTATTGGGGCTAGTACAGGGGCCAGTATGCACCTAATATGTTGTAGTGTTTGGTGATTGGTGTTGGTTTTTCCAAAGTTGTTCTTGGAAGTACATAAATTCTCTTAAACATTATGGTTGCTTCCACTATGGTTTCTTCCTAAAATCTCTTTGCTCTTCTCATTAAAGGCTTGGAGCTCATTCCAGCTTGATCTATTATGTCTGGACTCTTCCTTTTCTTAGGAAGAGTTGTTCATTTCACATATTTTTCCATTTCCATTATTGATTGCAATTCTCATAGATGCTCTCAGATATTCAATGCATGATATATAAGCGTTGTTGATGCCACACCTCAATTAAGATTTTTTTGTAAAAAAATGGAATTCTTCTTTGAGGTCTTTAATACCATCTTTGGTCCATCCGAATGCTTCCTTAATCAATTCATGTGTGAATCCCATTGTCATCCAATCCCCTTGTAAATCCAACACCTTTGCTTCGGGCACTGATGGCATGTCCAATGGAGGATATAAGGTATTCATGACTTGAGTACATCTTTCAAAATTGAGCTTATAGACTGGCCTCGTAAAGTATTTCATGATTCCTACCTTTTTGAGTGTATCAATAGTTCATGGTATAACATGTAGTACTCTAAAATCTTATGCCATCATATGAAAATGATGGTCTCTATCCATAATTTCAATATTCATTAGGAGCAAATACATTAGTTCAAACTAGGAGTCTTTGGTGCATAGTAGTGTTTCAAAGATGTAAGGACATAGAAATTTCTCCCAAACACTCAATATTACTGCCTCTAATCCCTATCATATATGCCTTTGTTGGATTAAGTTTTGCCTTGAGTTTCACTATTAGCGAGGCTCTTATACAACTTCAAGCGGTTCCTATGTCAATCAATGAATCCACCAATTGGTGGTCAACTTTACCAATACCTAGGTTTAAGTATGGTTGTCTGCTAAAGTTCCCTAGATGTTGTGCTCTACCAATTTGGTGGTTTGCCATAGGGGTAAGTTCTTCTCCTTGCAAATATCTTTCATCTCATTGTTTTATCCATTCTTTTAGTTTTCTCATGCATTCTAATGCTTTCACTTGGGCTTCTTCTCTTATTCTTTCCTCTTCTTTCTTCCTGTTTTGTGCTCCTAAGAGTCTTCATAACATCGTTTTAGTTAATGGTTCCATATACTCCTTCACTCTATAGCCACTTATGTAGTTGGGTAATATGTCTCCATTGAGCATGGCTTAGTTTATTTCTCCACTAGTGGAAATTTTTCTTATCAATAATGGTCCATATCAGCATTGTTGGAGTTTCTTTCCGTGTTGTTTAAGTGTGTATACTAGAGCTATTTAGCCTTCATTCAGTCCCTTATCTTTGACATGAGCATGGTAATAAGCTTTTTGTCTCCTTTTTGCAGCATAAATGCATGCCACTGCCTATAGCCTAGTCTCACGCAACTTTTTTATTTGATCCAATTGCCTAGATAATGCATGTCCCAACCACTCATGTTTCTGAGCAACTCTTAGAGTAGGGACCAAGATATCAATCAGTAAAAATGTATTCTACCCATAGACTAGATTGAAAGTGGTAGTTCCAATAGCAATTTTATATGCTACCTAAAAGGCCCATACTGCATGATGCAATTGCTTATCCCAGTTTGACCTCTCATTGTTGACTATCATATTTAAGAATATGCATAGCATTTTGTTGGAACTCTTAGCTTGTCCATTAGCATGTGGGTGATAGGGAGCCCATTTCTTATGAATTATAGGGAATTCATTCATAAGTGTTTCAATGAATTCGTTGCAAAAGTCTGATCCTCTATCATTCATGATTTCAATCGGTAGACTAAAATGAGTAAATATGTTTTCAAGCAAGAATTTGGCTATGGTATGGGCATCATTTTTTCTAGAAGTTCTTGCGTCCATAGATTTTTTCAAATAATCCATGGCTACAATGATACATTTGGCATGGGGCCCTTTTGTTGGGGGGCTTATCTATCCAATAAAATCAATGCCTCATTTTGAGAATTTTCTAACACTAATCATTGGTTTCATTGGAATATCATCATGTCTTATAGGGTACTTAGTTCGTTTACATACATCACAACTCCACATGAATGCTTCTACATCCATGTGTAAAGTAGGCCACCATAAGTTGGGAAAGAGAATCATTTTGACAATCTTGTCCGCTGAAAAATGACCTCCCTCTACTCCTCCATGTGCCATTTCTAATACTAAAAGATATTTTCCCTCTTGCACACATAGTATTATTTGACTATCTTTTTCTCTTTTAAATAATTTCTTTCCCACAATTGTGTAATCTTTGCTTTGTTCTTCCAGTGCTATCTTCCTAGATAACCATGCTTCCTCAAGATAGATATGGAACTTTAGGAATTCTACTAATTTTCTACTCCACTTAGGGGCTATCCTAGAAAACCATAATGAAGAATGCTCTTCAAGCTTATTATCTTGGCACACTTGGCACTTTCCTATATGATCGTGCACATCCTTCTTCATAGAAGGAAAATATACTCCTACTCTTCTTAATTATTTTGTGGTTTTACTAATACCATTATGTGTTCTCTAGTTGTTTTCATGGGCCTGTTCAGTAAGCTTTTTTTCTCTTGTTTCTCTGTGCACCTTAGCAACACTCCATTAAAGTCTCCAAAATACAAACTAGCTACAACAATGTGTAGGTTTCGTAATTTCCTGAACTCTTTCTTGTTCTCCCTACTGATCATATGATGTGGTCCATGTGTGAGCATAAGGATCAATTTTTCTACTACTTTTGGAAATAATTGCAAGTTGATGAGGTATGTATCAAGTAGCTCATCTGCCACTCTATTCGGTGGCTCTTCATGTGTCATTCTAGAAAGATGTTTTGCCCTTACATTAGGGTTTCTTTTCTTTATTGTGACCTCAAATTCAAACTCCATTAGAAGTAGAGACCATCTCACTAGCCTTCGTGTATTACATGGTTTATTGACCAAGTATAATAATGCTTGGTGATCAATAAAAAAACTTAATTTTGTTGGCTAGGAGGTAATTCATAAAACTCTTTAATATGTATACCATCCCTAAGCGGTCCCTTTTAGTAATAGTATAACTCCTTTCTGCTTGCTTTTGTTGTCTACTTGCATATGCTATTGGGTGATCGAGTCTCCCTTCTTTAGCTGGTTGTGGTAAGATACATCCAATTTCATAATTGGATGTATCCACATAAATATGAAATGGCTTATTCCAAATAGGCACTTTCAAAATGGGTGTTGAATGCAACCTTGTCTTTAATTGATTGAACGCCTTTTCAAAGTCTTTTATCCAAGTGAATTGTGTTAGTATTCCACATAAAGGTTTAAAAATTTGGGCAAACACGTGGATGAATTGCCTATAATATCCACAATATCCCATAAAGGCTTGTACTTTCTTAGATATCTTTGCTCAGGGTAATTCGGAAATTACTTTTATTTTATCTTCATCGGTTGAGATGCCATTCTTGGATACAATGTGTTCCAAAAGTTTACCCTATATTAGCATAGAAACACACTTATCGAGGTTTAAGAACACATTGTATTGCTTGTATTTCTAAAATATCCTCCTTAACTCAAGAATATGTTCTATTCATTGAGAGGAGTATGTACATAGGTCATCCACATAGACTTCCATCATCTTTCTCATAAATTCATTGAACACAGGACAAATTAATCTCTTGAAGGTTGTGGGAGCATTGGTAAGTCCAAAAGGCATCCCTATGAAACAATACACTCCCTATTTAGTATCAAATGCAGCTAATGTTGGTCCTCAGTAGCAATGGCTACTTGGATGTAACCAGAGAATCCATAGAGAACGATGTTGACTTCCTTGCCTACTACCCTTTCTAGGAGATGATGAGTGATGGGCATGGGATAACTATCTTGAATAGTAGCAGCATTCAAATTTTTCAAGTTAATACACATTCTAAGTTTTTGCTTTTTCTTGGGTGCTATAGAAATTGTGATACCCATTCAATGTGCTTGATCATGCCAATAAATCTAAATATCAATAACTTGTCAATCTCTTCCTTAATCTTCGTAGAATAGACATAATTATATGTGTAAGGCCTTTGTTTAGAGGGCTTTGCATCTTGAGTCATAAAGAGTCTATTGGAGCAGGTAGTAGGATCCACTCCTTTAAGGTCTTTGTATGTCCATGCAAACATATCTCTATATTCTCAAATTAGTTGTATTAATTCCTACTCTTCTTTCGTGGATACATCCTTCCCTGTGTAAGTGCATCTCTTTGTTGAAAATGTGAAATATGAAAGCCTTAGCAAACAAAGAGATAAAAAACCTTAATATGCAAAAACATCACAACTTGGATAACTTAGGGAGGATTCAAGGTCGGCCAAGGTGGTCAAAAGGTGTTAAAAGATTGAGAGAGGCATCTGAATTCTAAAAAGAGGTAGAGAATCATAAAATGCGTGGATGTTTTGTAGCTCATTGAAGACCAAGAGACATATACTCAAGGAGGATCAAGGAGAGATTCATCCAAGGCTCAAGGAGCAGAAGCAAAGCTTTTCAAGCTAGGAAAACATAGATGAGGGTGTTATGTGCATAGAGGAGGAGTAAAAAGGAGCCATCAAGCCCACACCCCCTCTAGTCTCTTGTAGGTAAAGACATAGTCTACTTGTAAGAGTTGTAAATCTTTGTGTACATACTTAACTCAAGAGATTTAAAGTGAATTCACACTACAACATAGAGAGGCATACCGGCGCTGCATATACCGACGATCATTCTCGGCGCCGGTATGGGCGTTGGAAAATGTCATTTCAAGATACCGAAGGTGAAGTGACCGTCGGTATGACCATTTTAAATGGATTGTTGGTGTGGCCCGTAACTACTGGTATATGCGCTATTATATGCATCGGTATATGCACCGGTATATGCGTCGATATATGCATTGGTATAAGCATTGGTATAAGTGCCGATATATGCATCGGTAATTCACTGGAGATTACCGATGCTTATACCGACGCGTATATTGAGGCCGAGTTTTAAACATATCGCGAACCCGAGAGCAAAACTTCACATTTTTGTGAATGTTTGAAAACTGTTTGTCTTCTGTCAAACTTGCACGTGCGAACCGAATTGCGACTTGCATTGTCTTGTGCACACACACACACACAGATCAGCTCTCTACACACAGACACACTCTCTATCAGCTTAGATCTCACATCTTCGTAAGTGTTGCGCGGACTGTTAGGGTTTAGGTTTTTTCTA